>APFE030309120.1:26707-71275 GCA_000404065.3 Pinus taeda
AACAAACTGATGTACTTATCTTCATCTGAAATTTTAATATCAACAGATGCTAACTGACTTACCACAGTATTAAATGCATTTAGATGCTCTGTCACCGAGTCTCCATCTTTCATCCTCATGTTATATAGTTTTTTCCGCAAGAACAGTTTATTCACCAGAGACTTAGACTGGTACAAAGTCCCTAACTTTTCCCACAAAGCCTTCACCGTAGCTTCCCTTGATACATTCAACAATACCGAATCTGATACACACAATCATATTGTGCTCTTTGCCTTCTGATCCAACTTCTTCCATTCTTCATCGGACACTCCCGTTGGTTTAGTACTCGAATCTACCACGATCCACTGGTCTTTATCCACCAACAGATCCTCCATCTTGAGTTTCCACAACACAAAACTCTGACCATTAAATTTCTCGATCTCTATCTTTCCACTACTCGCCATCTTCTTTCACCACCAGAATCGATCTCACAGATCTCCCACTGAAAAGGGTCTACCACAGGCTGGAGCGAAACCCCTCAGCAACAAAGGCGTCCCCATGAAGCTAAAACAACTCTGATACCAAATGTAGGTTTTAAGCCCGTACAGAAATTACCTGCACACGAATTCTAAAACACAGAAAAATAAACAATGTGAGAGCATAACACATAAAATACATATATACAGAGATTTTCCCACTGGATCCCAAAACTGAGGCTACCAGCTTGATTTTTCATTATTATCATTTCAATGTTACAATACATATTTATACATGCTGAAGCATCCAATACCACGGACCAAAAACTATCACGTCCAATACGATGGACCGAAAACCATTGTGTCCAAAAAACATGTGCGAAAATCATGCACAAAACCATAGGTGGGTCCGCCCAACCTAACATAGGGTCCAAAACCAAAATTTTCCAGGGCGCTGTCCGAGACCCCATAAAGTGGGGTTATGGGTGCCCTTCAAACCCCCTATTAACTTCGTGGAAAGAACATAACATAACCCAACAGCTGCCAAGTGGATGGTTAGGTCTTGCATTTGGAGGATTTTGAACATTTGTAATAACCATGATTGAGACAACTAGGGTTGCAGAGTCATGTAATGTAATTTCTACATTGAATGCTTTAAAATCTTTATTCGCACAACATCCTTATGATATGTCGGACTTATAATAAGGTCATATGATTACTTTAATGCAACAAGTATTTTAAATGTGAACTTTTAACTTATAATGTTTCTAGTTGTGCGAAACTTCTTGAAACATTAAATTACGAGCACTTTTGTATTGTCTATGACTTAACATAGTAGTAACGTGTAATATTTACAATATAATTCTTCATCTGTATTCACCTTGGGGTGTGTGACAAAACTTCTCATGAAACAATGAATTGTTGCTCAACTTTACATAGGACAAATGATCACAAAAGGGAAATGTAGGAATGTTCTCCATCACTCCAAGCTCAAGAAGCAATTTGTGGAGTTGCTTCATAGCTCCCAGTAGAAGTAGCAACATACTCAGCCTCTATAGAAGATAAATCAACACATGCTAGTTTCTTACTAAAAGAAACCATCCCATAACCCAAGGAGAAGTAACACCCTGTAGTGGACTTCTTAGAATTCTCATCTCTGACCCAATCTGCATAAGTTAACCCATGAAGACAAACATCCATTTCTCTTTCATAGATAAGGTTGTAATAAATGGACCCACTCAAATAAAAAAGGACTCTCTTACCTGCCTTCCAATGGACCTTTCTTGGTTTCATCATAAACTAACTTAATATATTCACAGTGTTTGACAAGAGAAAGTGACAACCACATTATTTTTTTATCTTGATGTCTTCATAATATAGTAATAAAATAATTTGTAATATTGAAATTATAGCATTTTGATATTAAGTGTAAGTAGTGGTCATGATACTTTGAAAAATGTGATCCTGAGAGTGGAGTGTGATGCTAGAGGATTAGGTGGACTATACAAAGGACCTCTTTAAGGGGGTTCACATTTGGACTTCTCCTTGTGCAGTTAAGACCATTGGCCACCCTTGGAGTAGGTTCTTCCATTCAAATTCCATGGTATTTCGTATAAATATTTAAAAAACCTTAGCTTTGTATGGAGAAAGGTGGATTAGGTTGATTTTGAGAGTTTTTTGTGAGACTGGTGTTCATATACCAATCAATACAAGCGTCTTTGAAATCATACGAGACATATCTTTCTTGATGGTATTTTTCCTTGATGTCATGGTATATTGGCAAAATAATACGGATCTCTTGACTTTTATCTATCCTTTCCTATAGCTCCTTGATCACCAAAGTTTTTTTTTTTTTTTTTTTAATGAACTTGGCATATTCATGTCCATGGCAATTAGAGGGAAAAGCTTACAATGGATATATCTTACTCAATACTCATCGGAAGCAAAACATATCATATATCAAGTCAAATGGGTCAAAATCTTTTTCCAGTGGTGATAATTTGATGGAAAGTTTAGGTCCCTATCAAAAGTAACGAGCCTTACAGTTATGCAATTGTCATGAAAAAACCCTAGAATTGTTGATTTGAAATTAGTGATATCTTGACCTCTTGATCTTCGATTGACACAACATTTAACTCAGGTATCTTTTGCAGAGAATTTAGACTTGCGACTTGTTTCCATGAATTCATGCCAAAAAGCTACAAAAAATTATTTAAATTTTGTGGCCATCAATTTTCCCTTGGAAAAAAAATAATAATCCACAAACTAGAAAAAAAATGACCCACTTTGATTAAGGAAAAGGCTTTCATATTGCATGTTAAATACCAAAATATATCTCTAACAATAAAATTTCACACAATAGATCCAAGAATATTATGGAAATTCTCTTTTATTAATATCAAACCCTTAAGCTAGGGCAAAGCTTACAATTTTATTCCTTTTATGGAAGGAGTCCACTTATGTTCACCTGTCTCTTCAAGAGGGGAACCTTCTAATGAGCTAATGCTCCAATTAGAATAGTTTTCCTACAACCTATAAGGAATTATCCATCCATGTCTATAATTATCAAGAGAATTTTAGAAAACTCTAACCATGATAAACTCCTAACTACCTAGTGGACCTTTTTTAATGAGGTCACAATACATTTATTCAACACTAACTACCATAGTGGGCCTTATTTAATAATATAGTGGACCTATTCCACCTTACATTGAATGACCTCCATTGTTGTTATTCTACTATTATTCCCCTTAGGTGCATTACATTTTCATCCATACTTGCACACTTGCAAGCATACTAATTGATATGAATTTGGGCTATGCCTTCTAGGGGGGATCCTATCAAATGTTAGTGAAGCTATCTACAAAAAGAGAGCAACAAAAACAAAAACAAACCCTTCAAATGTTTATGGTGTTTTGAAACTAACCACATGTCTATTTCTTATCTATTGTGATTTTTTTGGAACTGCCTCTATAAACATTAATAAAAAAGGTTCATAAAAATTGTAAAACTTATTGCCAAAAAAATGCAAACTTGAGGCACCATATCATTTCTTCAAATGACTCTAATAATGATCTTATTATGGCAAAAGACTCCTCACACATTTGAGGAAAATCTTAGCTAAGACATGACATTACAACAATTGGCGTCTCATATGGAATATCTCTCAATCAACTAGTTCAAGTTAAAAATAATCTTTAGTTGGAGCTTCTTTATTTAGTTTTGAGTTTTTTTTTTGTTAATTCTCTAATTTTGTAGGTTAGCTTTTGTGTATGTTTATATGCTAGCTTTATTATATGTTATCACTATTATTTTGCATATTCTAATTATTCCTTGGATAATATAAATGAGTCTCTTGTGTTTTTCAACTTTGTAGGTTAGTTAGACTTACCAACAAACAACATATTCTTTGTGAATGTGTGTTACATTGCATATCATCTCGGATTTTGTTTTGGAAATTATTTGTCTTATTATTTTTTATAAAGATTCTGAAACATGGTAAAAATGTCACGAGGCTCCTCAATATGTAAGATTTTGTTTCCCAATTTGAATTCATACAGAATAAAGACTTACTATCGATATTTTATATCTATATTCTACAAGTGAGGAGTATTATCATTTGTGAATATTTCTTTTATGTATTCCCTTTTAAAGAAGTTTCTTATGTGAATGGTGTTTGTTTTCCAATGTTGGATTTGTTGTCATGGGAGTGGAGATGTATTTTGATGTATTTAAATAAATTGTGAATAGATATAACATGTAGTTTGCTACTAAGAATATTGTTTAGTTATAAAGATTACTTTCTCTTAAAATATAAAGATAATTTATATTAATCATAACGGAATCTATGTTTTGCACATTTGAATACTAAATATAGATTTGTGTATTTAAGGATTTCATATTAACTTGTTTCATTAATTGTACAGTTGTAATATTGAGTTCTCTTTCTAATATAATGATTGTCATAGTAGTTTGCTTTTGACAATTCTTAATAATATTTTTTTTTGCATGTGTATGGGTAATGATGCTTTATAATGGAAAGACAAACTTGGTGTATGTTTGGGTTAGTTGAGTTTATTGTATCCCTTGCTCAAAAAATGCACAATGACTTTTTTTTTCCTTGCTTGAAGTGTTCCAGCTGATTTTTTTCATCAATTTTAATTTCTTTATATGCTTGGTGATCTTTTATGTCATTTTTCTAAGATCATTTTTTGACAGCATTATGAGAATTTAATTATAATCATTGATCACTTGTGCCTATAATCATTTATGAAAAAATTTGTTTGGTATCCCAGTTTCAAAGACAATCATGTAAAGAGACAATCCTTGTCATCATCGATATCGAGAATAGGAAGAGGTCGGGATTAGGGTTTTGAATAGGGAGTGACAGGAGCAAGCTGGTAACTATGGAGGAGCACGGAGGGGGTAGATCCACTCCCTCCTATAGTAACATGGTTTCAAACAAAAGTAAGGAGGTGAGTTTTCGGAAACCAACGAAGGCAGAGACAAAGACAACTGGCACTCAAAAACCAGAAAGCAGCAAATTCCTTGAAAAGGAAGCGACCCCAGAGGAAGTTAGGAGGGGAACGAAATTAGGAGACAGCAGTCAGAGAACTAAGAACATATCTTCGATAGGACCCTGCAATCCCGAGACAAACGTTAAACCCCGGGTGGTCTTAAATGATCCTGCAGTACAGGTGCACAGAGATCACATAGCGAATTATGCAGTCATATGTAAGTTTATGGGTATATGGCCCATGGAGAAAGCATTGTACACATGGATAAGAAACAATTTGAAACCGAAGGGAGAAATAAATCCACATCTTAGGTCCAAGGGTTTTTTCATAGTGGTTTTCACTAACCTAGAGGACAAAGATAGAGTATTTGAAGGAGGACCCTACTTCTATGCTGCCGCAAGCCTTTACATGTGACCTTGGGTGATGAACTTTGTCCCGGAGCGAGAAACGTTCACATTGGTCCTGGTATGGATTATATTATACTCCTTACCTTTAGATTATTGGCTGCTTAAATCCTTAAAAGCTATAGGAAATAAATTAGGTCATTTTATAAAGATATCAAAGGTGACTCTGCAAGGTAAATATACCTCCTTCGCCCGCATATGTGTAGAAATGGACATATAAAGAGCACTCCCTAATGAAGTCATCCTGGAAGTATATGATGAGGAATGGGTACAGGCAATTTACTATGAACACATCCCATTCAGATGCCATAAATTTCATGAACATGGGCACCTCTTCAGAGATTGCCCACTCAACAAAAGGGAGGACAACCTGAAAACCAACACAAGAAAAGACCATGAAGGTTTCACCAAAGTGGGAGGCAAAGAGAAAGGAGGGAGAAAAAGTACCAAAAGAAACCTAGCGAGAACAAGCTACCAAGTCATAACAATTTCGAGATTTTAGAAGAAGAAGGGGGAAAGTATGGAATGAACAAGGAACCAAAGGAAAATCATGGAGAGAAGGAAAAAGAGGATAGCATGGAAATCATACAAGAAAACAATGAACAAAAGGAGGACCTACCAAACACTATGGAACTTGGCAGGGACCATGAGATGACCCCAAGTGAAGGTGGTATGGAGGACCATGACCTACAGGAGATTCTTGAGAGGGAGAATCTTGATCTAGAAAAGTTTCTAGAGCAGGGAACCAACAAAGGGATTGACTCTCTACCACAAGAGGAGTTTGAAATAGTACAACAACTATTCCTCCGAAGGTCTCAAACAAAGGCTGCAGGAGTCAAAAGGAACCTTGAAATCCAGGAGAACAGAGGGGTTAAATCAATGGAGATAACACTAGGACACTCCACCAAAAACCCAGGCAAGAAAAGAGGAAGGAAGAGACAGAATGAACTGTTGACAGAGTGTGGGAAACTCATGATTAATTCAGGTAAGATGAAAGATCTCACCAGTTACTCTTTTACAAACCCATCATTATGAAGCTGACAACTTGGAACATTAGAGGTCTAGGAAGTAAACGAAAGCAAAGAAATCTTAGTAACAAAATAAAAGAAGAAAAACCAGATATGGTGTTTATACAGGAAACAAAATGCTCTGTAGACAAAATCAGAGAAATACATAGCAAATGGCTTGTAAAATATGAGTACCTAGAAGTCAAAGAAAATAATACAACGGGAGGAATTCTCACTTTATGGAATCCTCAAAAATTTGGAATCCTGGCTGCTGAGGCATCCAGAAACCACCTTTCAATGGTTATCCAACCCTTGGGGGAAAATGAATGTTACATGATCACAAATGTCTATGGTCCTCAACATCTTGAAGACAAACTCAGGCTCATTACCTCTGTGGAGGAGTTGAGAGAGAAACACCTAGTAATGCCCTGGATTCTGGGAGGGGACTTCAACATGATCAGATCTCTCACAGAGAAAAAAGGAGGGATCAAAACACTTGGAAGAGAATCAATTGCCTTCCAGAACTTCCTAAACAACATGAGACTGGTGGATATGGAAACAATAAATGGTACCTTCACATGGAAAAACAAGAGAGGGGGAGCTTCTCAAGTTGCCTCGAAACTAGACATATTCATAATCTTGGAGGACCTCCTTCTCACCGGCCATATCATGACAGCTTTGATCCTCCCTTTCGGAGGCTCGAACCACTGGCCCATTCAACTAGAAGCTTCATTCATTGGCACTTTGAGGAACAGACCTTTCAAGTTTGAAAATGTCTGGCTTACTCACCCTGACTTCATCACTAATATTGGAAAATGGTGGGTGGAAGACATGCCCACTCGAGGCACAAAAATGTTCCTCCTGCAACAATGACTCAAACACATCAAGCTAAGGCTTAAAGAATGGAACAAAAATGAGTTTGGAAATATTTTTAAAGCCAAAAGAGAAGTGGAAATTTTTTTACAAGAAACCAACCGAATTCTCATCACAGAAGGCTTCACAGAGGAAAGGAAAATGCAAGCACACTCTCTTCAACAAGAATGGGACAATAGATGCCAGTAGGAGGAAATCTTCTGGAGACAGAAATCAAGAGTGCAATGGATTAAAGAAGGGGGAAGAAATACTAGGTTCTTTCACAAGTCTATCATGGAACACAACATTTTCAAGGCATAGCAGAGGAGACCATTACAGATAGATCTCACTTTATTAAAAGCTTCACTCAGCATATTCCAAAACCAGTAACAAGGGAAGATAATTATAATCTCAACAGACCAGTGACGGAAGAAGAGGTCAAAGAAGTTATCAAAGTGATGCACAATGGGAAGGATCCAGGCCCAGATGGTTTGAATGTAAACTTCTTCAAAACATGTTGGGAAATAGTCAAACATGATGTTCTTGATGTGGTGGAGGATTCAAGAAAATCAAGAACACTTCCTTCATAGCGTTAATCCCTAAACAAGAAAAATCCATGACACCAGACGGATTTAGACCCATAGCTTTGTGCAATGTGGTGTATAAAATCATTTCCAAAGTTATTGCTAACAAACTCAAACCCCTTCTCCCAACACTAATGTTAGAGGAGAAGACTGGATATGTGGAAGGTAGACAAATTCTCAATAATATCATTCAAGCTCACGAAGTGGTTCATTCCCTCAAGACTAATAAGCAAGTAGGTATGATAATACAACTTGACATAGCGAAAGCTTATCATAAGCTAAGCTGGTCATACATTAGGGAAATTCTCAAAGCGTATGGCTTTGACCACAACTAGATAAGATGGGTCATGGCCATGGTTACCTCAACCAATTGTTCAATCCTTCTTAATGGCTCTCCATCCAACACCTTTAGGCCATCGAGAGGTCTCAGGCAAGGGGATCCACTCTCCCCCTTCCTCTTCATTCTCATTATGGAAGGATTGGGCAAAGCGATCAATTAAGCCAAGGTGGAAGGAAGAATCTAGGGACTCAAACTTACTCAGAGTGGGGACACATTGACTCATCAGCGATTTGTTGATGACAATATGTTGCAGGGCACACCCACAGTCAAGGAAGCCAAAGCTTTCAAACAAATCCTGCATGATTTCACGATGGTGGCTGGCACAGAGGTAAGCCTCACAAAATCAAAAGTTTTCTTTTTCAATACTGATATTTCTATTCAAAGAAATCTCTCCAAAATTTTCAGCTTTCAAAGAGGTCATCTTCCCTCCAAATATCTAGGAATACCTCTCACTGACAAACCTATGAGTAAAGAAGTTTGGTAGCCAATAACTAATAAACAGAAGGACAAAGTCGGTAACAAGAAGATCTTTGAATTTAGTAGGCAGGCTAGTTTTGACAAAGGCAGTCCTACAAACCATTCCAATTTTCATGTTTTCAGCTCTTCCTGTACTAATGGGAGTTTCACAACAAATCAAGAATATTCAAAGAGATTTTCTTTGGGGTAAAGGGGAAGAAAAAAAGAACTGGGCTCTGGTAGCTTGGGACAATCTATGCAAACCCAAAATCCATGGTGCTTTGGGTCTCCATGACTTGGACACTCTAAGCAAAGTTTTGGGAGTAAAACTTTGGTGGAGATGGCTAAAGGAAATAAGAACTCCCTAAGCTAAGCTCTGGAAACAGAAATATGCAATGAACTGGAAAGAAAGGGACCACATTCGAATGACAGGACACATCAGGGGTTCCCATATTTGGAACAATGCTTGGGAGAACAGAGCCTAAGTTCAGAAACATAGTTTCTGGGAGATCAGAAATGGGAATCTTGCTTGGTTTTGGGAGGATAATTGGCAGCAGGAACCTAACCTATGCAGTGAAGGACTGGACATTATCAAAAATGATACCATCAATAAAGGACTGAAAAGGGTAAGTGACTTTTGGGATCAAACAAGGGACAATGGTAAATGGAGAAGATGGAAGGTACCAGTTTACAGTGAAGAGACCCCTGTGAAGGACCAAGCTGAAGTTCTTGAAGTGATTCTGGAAAAGAGAAAATTGACTTCAACCTTGAATGACCAACTAAGATGGGGGAGGAACAATGAAGGCATCTTCAACCCTAAAGAAGCCAAAAGAATAGCCACCGGACTTAACTATCCAAGCCCTGATAAGATATGGAGGGACCTATGGCACAACCCACACTGGATGAAGATCAAACTATTCATGTGGTTGGTACATCATAAAAAGATTCTTACTTGGGAAAATCATAGAAAGAGAGGTTTTGTTGGTCCATCAAGATGCCAGTTATGTGGTCTACAGGAAGAAACTATGGATCACCTTCTCAACCTTTGCTCATTCACCTCCACCTTATGGAACTAGGTGGCATCAATCTTCAATCAAACGGACAGGAACAAAAATGGCATCACCGAAACTTTAAAGAATTGGAGGAAAGACTTCTCAAATAATGAAATAGTCAACATAGCCTGGACTCTGATTCTAGGATTTTTGATCTGGGATGTTTGGAAAGAACGCAACAATAGGATTTTCAAGGACAAATCTGGCTCAACCCAAAGCCTCATGGCTCAGATCTTAAAATAGCTCAAAGAAACTGTTAATGCACTTCTGAAGCAACCCCCTAAGAAACCCTCTTGTCACCAAAATGCTCACATTCTACGACTGTTGGGGCTCCAGCTGTCTGTCCCTCAGGGCATAAACAAGATCGCAAGACACATATCAAAAGGAAAGGCTTTTTGGCAACCCCCTCCCCATGGCTTTTTGAAATTCAATATAGATGGAGCCTCAAAAGGAAACCCTAGGGATGCTGGTTACGAAGGAGTCATAAGAGATGAAGAGGACAATATAAAAATCATCTTTCACAGTCATTTGGGGAATGCCATTAACAATATGGCGAAACTCATGGTCATTGAGCAATGCTTAGAAATTCTGATTGAATACAATTTACATAATACAATTATAGAGGCTAATTCGGAATTAACAATTAATTCGGTCAAAAAGATAGGCACTCGTACTGCGCTAGACAAAGTTTCGAACCACTGGAGACTTTTGTAGGGCTATCACCGAATTCAATCTCACCTAAGCATACTAAGAACACTTAGATTTGTTCATGTGCGCAAAAATGCCAACAGAGTGGCAGACCGGTTGGCTAATGAAGGGGTGCTTTGTATAAGAGACAACAAGATTTGGCTATGGGAGTCAGTACCTACAGGGAAACTACGTGAAAACTGCCACACTCCGGCTCGCGTAGACAAAGAGCATTATCAGTGCATGAAGGAGAAGCAGCCAGTTGAAAATCACGCAGGTGGATGATAAGGGTTCGACAAACAGAGGACCAGAGAATTGGCACATTTGGACTCGCAGTGGGAAGCATGGTAGCGGGGAAGAGCATGAAGCTAAACCATGGCACCAAAAGTTTTGCTATAGTACAAGGCAATTTTGCTACAGTTAAAGTGGTTTTCGGGCGCCCTCAAGACCCTAAGTGGTTTAATAGAAAAGATCCTGATGCCACTAACCGTTCAACACATGTCTCAAGGAGGAGAGAGAATACCACTTTCATCGGGCGGGTATTCCTCGCTCTTCTTTCCAGCCCGATATCCTTTTAAGCCATTGGATCTAGGATTAGCAGATCTACAGCTAAGGTTTGTTATGCAAGTTGATGGAACAAGGTTATCTTCCTTGCACGTTTCTCCTCAAGGTCGGGATCGAAGATTTTCGGGTGGAACACTTGCTCGAGGGTTATCACCCTAGCGGACCCGAAATCTTTTCACCACGGTCTCTTTTTCCTCTTTGGGTCCGCCTAAAGACTTATTGAGTTTTCTTGTTTTGTTCAGATTTAGATCCTCGTCTGTTAGATAGATCGAACGGTTTAAGAGGTTCTTTTGTTTTGTCGGCCCTCGGCTAGGAGCTCGAGCAGTTGGCTCTTGGTTTCTTGTATTTTATGTAACCTATTTTTTAGTTACAAGTGAATAGAAGGTCTGATTCTTGCTTCAGCAAAAAAGAAAAAGACAATCATGTAAACATTTTAGGTTTTCTTAGAGGCCACTGTTTTTGAGAATGACTCTTTCTTATGTCAAGGTCAAGTTGTCAACCTTTGTGGTCAATTGGATTTAGATGTTGTTATCCTTTCCACTTGAGTTCAATTCTTGCATCTGACATGTTGAGCTCATAATGAGCATTTCTTGTAATGATTTCAAACCTTGTTATCTAAGTAAATTAATTTATTCACTATCCTATAACATATTAACAACAAGGCTCAAACTCATAAACTCAACAAGTCACTTACTGAAATTGAACATAGATGGAAAAGATAATAAAATTGCTTCTGATTTAATAGAGAAATACATATAGACTTCAATGTCTCTGAAATTTTTCAAATATAAAAACCATTAAGTAAAACCAAGATGAATTATTCTCCACAATCAAGTGAAATCTCAGAAAACCTCATAAAATATTCAATGCAAAAATAGTTATGACATAGCCCAAGGCACCAGATATATTATATTTTAAATAGGCATAAAATAATTTTTATGCTGCCCAAGAGAAAAGATATATTAGTTAAATCCAAAATCTGTGTTTATTGTGAATAGCATCAAAGTAGTTTAAATTTCAGATTTGTACATTAATTTTGTTCGGAATTTTTTTTATTCCATATAACATGGATATCAAAGCAGAAGTGATAAAAAAAGGTATTTTCTTTTACTTTAGGTAAAGATTTTTTTTATCTTCATTTTACTTTATTTGAATATTTTACACACTCATCCAGCTTTATAGATGAGATTTTCATTATGAATCAAAACTTTGCCTCATACTGGATCACATAAAAATAGACTACCTATATTTGATCAGAAAGAATCTGCAGTGGAAAACAAATAAATGTAAGTAATGCAAAATCATGCAGATTGTGCCTTAGATTTATACATGCAGTAATGAGTAAATGTTAAGTTAAAGAACTGTCACTGACATAGTAGCTGATTGTGCAAAATAGTTGAATCTCCCAAATACTGCCTGGCACTTTAGGATTCTGGGCCATACCATCCAATTCCAAGGTAATTCTTGCAATTTTTGTCATTGAGCAATAGAGGCAAAATTATAATTTAGCACAGGATCACCATTATTACTTTGAAATGGTGATTGCAAATTTATACTCAAATGCCGAAGAAACAGGAAAAGAATGAAGAAGATGGAAAATGAAGAAAATGTTCCCTTTACATGTGTTTTACAGATTGAGATCCAAAGAAGGCTTCCTTTCCTTCTTGCTTGATCCAGTAGGCTTCTCCTCAGTGAATATAAAAGGCTTCCTTTTCTTCTTGCTTGATTCAGTAGGCTTCTCCTCAGCGAATATATGGACCTTAGATCCTTCGGCGCCATCCAAAAGTGATTGAAATTTTGTGGGCATCCTTCCTAGATCATCAAAACCAGTTGAAATGGTATCTGGGTTATTTGCACTCTGTAGTATTGTAGAGGAATGAAGACGTGAACTAGGTAGAGCAGTTGGTATATTTGCATTGCTAACAGCTTCTAACAGAGTAGTAAACCGAACAGATTCCAACTGAGGGGTAAGCCGAACAGATTCCAACTGAGTGGCAAACCGAACAGATTCCAACTGAGGGGTAAACCCAAACATAGGACGAGGGTCGGAAGGCAAACGAGCAGTATGTTTATTGGGAAAAAGCAAATCATAAGTACCAGCTAAGTGCCTTGTCATGGTATCTGACATCATGGAAGCAAATGTACTCTGTGATGCAACCGAGTCATGGAAGCTTGATATAAGTGTACCAGACTGAGGAACAATTGGAACTGTGGGGAAAGGGTTGGAAGGAAAAGCTGTATGGTTGCTGTGAACAAGCAAGTCAGAATTACCAGCTAAGTGCCTTGTCATGGTATCTGACATCATGGAAGCAATTGTACTCTGTGATGCAACCGAGTCAGGAAAGTTTGATATAAGTGGAGCAGACTGAGGTACAATTGGAACTGTGGGGAAAGGGTTGGAAGGCAAAGCAGTAGGGTTGTTGTGAACAAGCAAGTCAGAGCTACCAGTTATGGAGGATAGCATACTAGAGGATGGCGATGATACCAAAATGGGACGAGTAGCATACATCCTGAGATCAGTTTCACACTGTGATGCAACTGAGTTAGGAAAGCTTGACGTAGGTGTAGCAGTTGGCATAAAGTGAGGGACAATTGGAGCAATGGGGAAAGGGTTGGAAGGCAAAGCAGAATAGTTAATGTGAAGAAGCAAGTCAGAACTACCAGATATGGGGGATAGCATAGTATGGGAAGGGGATGAAACCAAAGAGGGAGAAGTAGCACCATATGGTGAAATACCACCATTATTTATTGCACCTGAATTGATCTCAAATGTTGTGCTCGACAAACCTTCTGTTTCATTTCGAAATTGTCCATCAGAGTTCATTTTAGCCCTTTGCTCATTCAGCTTTTCTGTCTCCAGAAAAAATCCACCAATATTTGAAATACCGGTATAAAATCTAGATGCTTTTCCAGACAAATATTTAGTTTCACCTTCGGCTTCTCTTCTAGGGTTCATTTTAGGCCTTCCTTTAGAACGCTTTCTCGCGTCCAGAGAAATTCCACCAACATTTGAAGCACTGAAATAAAATTCAGATGTTTTTCCAGACCAATCTTTAGTTTTGTCTCTGATTCTTCTTTCAGGGTCCATTTTAGGCCATCCTTTATGACGTTTTCCCGCTTCCAGAGAAGTTCCATCAATATTTGAAGCACTGGAAGCAAATTCAGATGGTGTTCCAGACAAATCTTTAGTTTCATCCCGATCTTTTCCTTCAGATGTCGTTTTAGGTCTTCTTTTCCGCCGCTTTCCGGTCTCCAGAAAACTGAGCACGTCGTTCTTGGACCTAAATTGGCGTCCTTTAACTGGTTCGTAGTAAAGCTGCAAATAAACAGTTGTTTTGCTCAGATTTACCGGGAAGAAATGAAAATAAAATAATAATTCAAAGCAAGCGCTCGCAAATACTGGTGGAATTCTGAATGGCGCCCACAATCATGGTTCTAACATGCCGATTATGATTCTGGGCAGAACTCTGCATAACGCAAAATGTTCAGGCCAAATATACCGATGACCTGTAATTGGCCCCAAATACATGAAGTGGGACTTGAACCTTGGTGGTTGGTACAAAATAACAGGAGTCACTAGACCCTTAAAAATTGGTTACAAAATAACATTGGCCAAACCCTTCAAAATATAAAATATCATGTTTAATTTGCACGGGAACCAGTCTTGGCACAACTTCAGTTTTACATACAGCTGATGCAACGATTATATTCAAAATCTTTTTCCCTCCCCTATCCAAAAATCTTGAAAATATAAATTATTTTCAACTTAACATTGATTTGCTAAGCTTGATCAGTTTTTTTTTACAAATTTGATAATGGTTTAATCTTGGAGCTATCATACCCAATAAATACCTTCCATCAATTTTCTGTAATTTATCAGAAATTTCCATTGATATCAGAAAATTTCTTTCCTGGAAGAATTTCTCCCTAAAAGAATGAGGATGAGGAAGAACCAAAACTGAGAGTAAGGAAAATGAAAAAGTAAAGAAGAAAAAGATTTATAAGGAGGTCAATGAGGACCTTTACCATAGCCCAGCTAAAGTTCTCCCCTGATCTGTGTTATGACTATTTCGAATCTATCTATTTGATTGGCAGACAAATCAGTAACCTTGGCCTCTCAAATTCGCCCCTTCTATTTTAACTATTTTTCATTCATTACTCACCAGGTTAGGAACCTTCACTCAGTAAAGAACAAGGGTAACCAGATCCAAAAGTTGGGCATTGATTTCAAACCAGGAGCATAAGCAGGAGAAGGGAGTAAGGGGAGGCAGATCCAAGAGTTGGCCATTGGCTTTCAAACCAGGAGCATAAGCTAGAAAAGGGAGTATAGGAGGGGAGTATAGCATTTACCTTAATAGCAGCATTTATCTCATCACAGCAGAGAATCTGAAAAGTATGAAAAACGGCTTCTTACCTAATAACTATTTGCGGATGAAACAGAGCACAAAATGAACTTGTGAGTACACCGAGAAACCAAATCCACCAACATTCCAACCCAGTCCTCATCTATTTTCAGAACCTCATCAAAATTTGCCCATAATTCCAAATCCACCAACATTCCAACCCAGGCCTCATCTATTTTCAGAACCCTCATCAAAATTTGCCCATAATTCTGCCTAATCTAACAAATTGACAAATTTTCGAATTTTTTTACTAATTTGGTTCAATCTAATAAATTGACAATTTTTTTAATTTTTTTTACTAATTTGGCCAAATTTAGTACCGGTGGTATAAGGAGCAAATTCTTTGGCAAGATAACTTGAGCCCAAATTTAATTTCTAAATTTTCTTTTAGTAACTATGATGTAAGAGTAATTTGGCCAAATTTAGTAACTATGATTTAAAGAGCAAACTCTTTCACAAAGGTGGCTGCAACCCAAATCTAAACAAAAGAAAAGCGGTAAAAACCCACGAAAAGAAATGATCAGAATCAGTCTTTTGTTCTTCAATGAGCTAAACAACAATCAATTTCACCATTTTCACCAGCTAAACAGTGGTTGAATTTTACAGAGGTCACATTGAAGACATGCTAATTGAATGAAAATCTCGAGTGATTTCGTGTACTTGCGCACCTCAGATTTTGAAGCAACATACAAAGAAGTTGAAAAATTAAATATTCTGAATCAAATATAGCTATGGCTTGTAAGTAGGATACACATTCTGTAGACACCACACTGATTTTGAGCGTCTTTGTTCTGAACTGCAACAACCTCCATTCTTTGATTTGTTTAAAACATAGCTAAAAATATATTTACTGCACATAATAGACCCCTATCTCTAAAACTTAAAACAGCTTAGCAAAACAGCCATTAAAATGAAAATAAATTAATGCAAGATGGTTGGTCTTCTACAGTTCAAAGAAAACAAAAACAGAGGCTTTAATCTAATGCTAAACAGGGAGGAGAACAAAAGCAGAGGCTTCAATCCAATGCTAAACATAGAGGAAAACAAGTGGGTATCAGTACCTTATCTGCGTTGCCTGCACTGTAGCCTCCCTTTCTAATTCTGAGTTCAGTGATCCATCCTTTGGGCAGCCATTGTGGCGATTCAATTGACATGAAAGTCTTCCGTAGTTGAAATGCAGTAGTCGTAGCAGGCCAACTGTTAACTTGCTCTCCAGTGGCCTGAGCTTCAGATTTTGAGGGCCTTTGATCAGAATGAACAGTAGGAGCTTCATTCTCCGCTTTTTCAGGTTTGGTTTCCTCATGACAAGGCGAAAGCTGATTGGCAACTACATTGTTTTCTGACTGATTTTCAGAAGGTTTTTCACATAAAATGTGTTTAGGCAGTACCCTGCCGAGGATTTCCATAGTGGATGGTCCAATGCAGATCGTATTCAAACGGATTTACAGGGTTAAAATGTTAAAATACTGTATACAGAATGCAAATTTGGTTGGAATTTTGACGGAAGTTATACTTCCATTTTGATTTTGATGTTAATTTACAGAATCTTTAATTCCAGAAATTATGGAATATTTTAAGAGGATTCAAAGGGGTTACTTTAAGGAGACTCAGAAAAGTTGAATATTGGCAAATGAATAACCTTTATTTTTTATTTTTAAAAATAAAATCAACTCGTTGAATAGTGAAAAATGATAAAGTGGGACCTTTTTCTATTTTAAAACATATAAATAAAACTAAATAAAATATTGAATGTTTTATTTATTAATCCTCTCCAATATCTATACCTCAATATCTATATTCAATATAGGCTATCTATGAAAATAATGAAATTTTCGGAAATATATTTTATATTTGTTAGGGAATTTTGGGTTTTGGTGTTTCTAGATTTTTGATGGTGCTGATTTTTATTATTAAAAAATTATTTTTGGAAAAATGACTAAATTCAAATTAGAAATGGTTATAAAAAGAAAAGAAAAAAGACCAAATTCAAAGTTAAATAGTCATTTAATAGAAATTATCACCTGGAAAAATATAGAGGAAATCCATCATGTGACAATTCTCTTTATTTATTTTTCATAAAATAATATTTTAAGGTCAACGAGACTAAAAATAGTCTATGGGACCATTAATTCCTTATTTTTCGCTTTTTGCAATTCAATCCTTTAAAAATCCTTATATATTTTTTTAAAAGATGCCGTGCAATTCACTTCACTATAAATAATAAAAAATATTGAATGAATACCATTATAAGTAATAAAAGTATGGAATGAATTACTAGTTTACTTAACGCCAAGTATTGAATGAATACCATTCTAAGTAATAAAAGGTATAGAATGAATACCATTTTACTTAGGCTCTGGTTTTATCATTATTTTAATAAATAGATATTAATTTTATTTATGTTTAAGTTAAAATTTTATTAATCTAAATTTTATATAATTTTATTAATACAAACATTAATAAAATATAGATTGGTCCTAATGGATCCTTGTTGGGATTTGAAAAGTTGACAGAAATATGGTTTTTACTATGGATACTCCGAGACTAAGTTCAAAAGAAATGAACCATAGATACCTAAAATCCAGAATATAAGCATTGCATTGTAATTGTGTATTAATTATAATTCTAATTATTTTTCATGTACAAATTGAGATTTATTAACATTAATTCTTATTCTACAATGATTATTCACAAAATTATAAATCTGAAAAGTATTATCTAATATAATTATATCTATGGTCATATTTTTGAAATAGTTCATAATTTTTGAAAAATGTGATCATTATTTTAAATTTTATTATTGGTGTGTTTTCATTTTGACCATTGAGATTTTCTGAACATTAATTTTATTACCTAGTGAATATTTATCTCAAAAAAAATTGTTTGAAAATATCATCCAACAAAGTTATGTTTTTATCATTTTATTTTTTATTTTTTAGTTTTGAAGAACCAGTAAACACCTAGGACTTTACTACTTGTCCTAACAGGAACTACTAGTAAACATTTATGTTCTATTCCGTAAATTGGGGGTCGGAGATTTAAACTTAGATTGCTTTGTTTCTACGATTTCACAAACTTAGAATTAATCAATTAGTATGTTTTTATCTTCGAATCTAAGATGTTATTAGAATTTGTAATAAATATTTAAAACTTTATTATTATAAGTCTATTTTTATCTTGGAAATTGTAATTATTTATAAAATTTTAATTACTATAAGTAATAAATAACAAAAAACAATATTTCCAAATATCTTTTCAAATAAAATATCTATAGTTTTTGTTTGAAGAAGTCAACATAATTATATTTTCTTTATTTTGGCATGTATAATAATTATTTAAAATTTCATTATTATTGTTTTGTTTTCATCTGAAAAATATGTAAGTAGTTATAAGGAAGTCATCAACCTCACTCTAGAAGATCAAAAGTATCTCTCTGTTTTGTCTAGCTCAAAGAAGAAAATTAATATAGAAAAGATTAGAATGAACTCTCATGAGCTCCATAGTGAAACGAATGGTTGAGCAGCTCCTAAAACACCATGGATGGAAAGGTTCTGCCATCTCCGTGAGAATACAAACATCGAGGACGAAAATCACTTCCTCTTAGAGTGCCCCGTGTGCAACCACATTAGATGTCAATTTCAAAGTATTTGTTGCAATAGTGACCTTCCTAGCCTTTTAGGTTGTCAAAATTACAGTGAGCTCGGAAGGCTTCTCTCCAAGCTTTTTGAACATAGGAATAAAATCTTAAATCAAACTAAATAATTCGCTTCTTTAGGTTTGATAGACCAAAGTTTGGTTTGGGTGGATGTTAACCACCACCACCATCATCATCATCTTTAAATTATTATAAAAAACAAAAATAAAAAGTAATATTTGAAGGTAAAAGTTTATTTATTTTATCACATAACCCTTTTCCAAAATAAAATAGTATGAAAGGATGTATCCTATATTTAAACCACAATATAATATAATAATTTTTTAAAATAACCTTTTCCAAAATAAAATATTATAAAAAGATGTATCTTCTATTAATAAATTTTTAAAAACTCTATTATTATTATATTATTGTTTTTTTCCTTAAACCAGGTGTAATTATTTTTAAAATTTTAATATAATAAAATAAAAAATAAGAAACAATATTTTATATCAAAATTAATACAATATTATGTAGAGACTTGCACCTTTTACTATCACAACATGTATTCACAATTTTTTTTTTAAATTATACCATTAGAATTATGATGTCATGTTCTTATTTTGAGATGTATAAGAATTATAATATCAAGATGTATGTATGAGAATTATGATACCATGTTCTCATTTCGAAATGTATACCATATTCTTATCTTGAGATCCACAAGAATTATTATATCATATTATTATAAGAAAATTTAAGATAAGTATTTAAAACTTTTTTATTATGAGGGTGTTTTCATTGGAAAAATATGTAATCAGTTATAAATTTCTGAATTTTGAAGAAAGAAAAAGAAAAGATGTTTTAGTTTAAAATTTATGCTATTTAACCTTTTTCAAATAAAATATTATGGATAGATATACTTTTCCATTTAACTTTCAATCTCAAAGCAAGCAAGATACATTCAACAATGCAATATTTTTATATAAAATTAAGTTAATAAATAGATTTTTTTTCCAATGAAGTGAAGTTTTACTTTCTCTATTTATTTTTAATATTGATTATTTCAATAATTTTTAAGTAAACTAAAATCTTATAAACAAAAATCCATAAAGAAAGTTTCCATTAATTAAATGAAATATTTTAATACAATTTTTACCTTTCTATCAAATGCATAATAATTATGATACCATGTTCTCATGTCAAGATGGATGAGAATTGTTATACCATGTTCTCAAAATAGTTATATCATTTTGTTCTTAGATTTCTTAGCAAATTAAATCACATATTTAAAAGGTCATATGAGGTAAAAGTTTTAAAGCTCCGAGATGAGGAAGAGATGGTGTGAAGGAGTTGAGGAAGTGGGACCTCTTTCACATAAAAATTACAACCACTTTATTACAAGGTTTTGGTCATAAAAAAAGAACTATAACCACTTGACAATTAAGGGATTTCAGATCTCATAATTTTTATGAACTAAGAAATGAAATAAATCTTTGAAAGCCGAAAATACCATAATTTTAATTGTTTTACAATTTGGCTATACCAATTTTGTAAGACCGTTAGCGAAAAATGAATTAATTAGTAAACATTAACTGGGAATCAATATTTACAAATAATTTACTAAAATTCAAATAATATACATTTTGTACATTTTTAATCTCAAGCGGTAAAAACCACTTAATTTTGGATAAACACCATTTGCAAACCGTGCAACCAAATGAGAACCGATGGAAATCTTAGGAAAAATCGAATGCAATAAAACAATCATAATGGAAATCTGACCAAAATGAAATTTTGGAAAAATTATCAGACATTTAATTAAAAGAAAATATTAAAATGCGATTTAGCAAAAAATTTATGGAAATGGTCCCCATTATTTGAAATAAATACGCTGAAAATGGGGGTGTTGTGATTTCACCACAACAATGGTGACACATGGTGAAGAACCAGTGATCCCTCGTTAAAAGATGATGAAATTCAATTTATCCAAAGGTTAAAATGATGGATTTCATTAATCCATCAAACATTAAAAACTTTATGAGGGTCCCACATTAATGAATTAAGCAATATAAGTTCAAAAAGGTAAGTACTAAAAGCAGACTGAATTTAAAGACATGAATCCAAAATTTGGGAAATATTTTATTTTAAGATTAACTCGTATGAAAAATAGAAGAAGGTACAAATAGGTATTTCTTGATAAAGCATATATCCATCGATATGAATGGTCTCTGAATTCACTTCACTGTCAGCAAGCTTAAATAATACCCTGACGAAGTTGTATTTTATATCATACAAGCATGGCCTCGCTGCCAGCAAGCATCCATAGCCCCGACGGGTTTGATTGTATTTGTCATGCTTCTTGTTTTGATCAGCCTTTTAATAAGTGCATTTGCGAGCTTAGTTTATGATGTACCTGAGTGAAAGGGGTGGGATAGTAATAAAGACTTAAGAAAATGGATATAATACTTCCATAATGTTGACTTTGTATTCTTCCCTACAACTATCCATTTAGAGACTTTTATAAAATGGAGGGATGTGAGAGATTCATTGAGTTAAATTGAAGGTCAATTCTTTCCTTTGAAAGGATGAACTATATCACTTAGAAAGAATGTGTGTTCCTCCATGAAAAATATTTAGAGTAATAGGGCTACAGGATTCCAAAAAGATACACCTTTAAAGTAAATGAAACTTCTTAAATAGACATAATAAAGATTTCCCATGTCTTTCAACCATTGTTGAATGAGGAAAAAGGTCTTCCATATAAATATTGAAGAATCAGAAAAATCAAATCATAGCTAATAGAAAAGAGGAAAAAGAAATCCAAAGTGAAGAGAAAGAAATGAGAAAACTCCAAAAATGTCAAAATGAGGAAAGGAAAAGTTGAAAAAAAAACCCAAATTAAAAACAACCCCCAACAAAACTAACTATAAAGATGCTCAACAAAAGAGTAAATAGGAAAACCATGTGTGTGTTCATATTATATTGGGATTTTAATTAATTGTATCTTTCAAAGTTATAAACAATTAGGCTCTCAAACCATAAAGTGAATAGAAACTATGAGGTAAAATGAAGCCAAATGAGAAGTCTTTGTTTGCTGCAAATTTTTTTGGTTTCAAAACAAAGGCTGCATAAAAGCATCTTAATTTTTTTTCTAAATAAAAGAAATACTTGAGAAATAGACTAAAAAGTTAAGGGACTCCCCAATTTTTTTTTCTAAATAAAAGAAATACTTGAGAAATAGACTAAAAAGTTAAGAGACTCCCCAATTAAGCTGATTTGATCAACATCGTGATTGCTTTTCTAAAACTCAAAGTCAAACAACAAAGGGAATGGGTGACAATTTGAGCTGGTAGAAGTGAAAATTTATTCTAGGAGACCTACAAAATAGAGATATATATCAACAAAAACTAAAACAAAACTAAAGCAAAACCTTACAGAAACAGAAACAGATGAAAATGGGCATACGAAAATTACCATTGAAGAATTTCGTTAGAAATTTACCTAAGAGATGTTGATCTTCTCTTTCAAAGGACAACCTCTTCGTTTGATTGGAATTAAAATCATGAAGAAGTGGCTTTCAATGTAGTTTTCATTTGCCCAAATTCATAACTTATTAAAGTTAAACCAAAGCAAGCAACAAAACTTAGAAAAATGATATCTCATGTTCAAAAGATCGGAAGAAGAAATCAAATCCATCAGAAATGATAATACAGATATGCTTCTTTATGAAGTGCAACAACAATTGTTCTCTTTATATTTCAGATTTCATATCTACTCCATGGTTTTCATAAACTGTTAAAAATCAAGACCAAGTCTTGATCTATGTGACTCATATGTGTAAAGGGAGAGGACTTGAATTTTATATGAAAATATGAAGTGATATATCAAAAAAAAATAGAATTCAAATATGAATTAACCATTATCCATTACCTTTGCATATTCCAAATTCATTTACCAGCTAGTTGCTCAAGAGTGCCTTTTTATTTGCCTTGTCAACCTTCTTCGTTTCTTCGATACGTCAGGGACCTGAACCTCTATTATATTAGTTTAAGTGTAAAGATATTGAACCACGAGACACTTTCTACGTTGAATTTTTGAGTGGAGATATCGGGGATGGATATGAAATAAAATTACGATATTCCATTGCTCCGAAATAGAAAGGCCCGATATAGATACCACGAGTTACAAAGGCTCTAATATAAATATTTTATTACAAAAAAGTTTTTTCAGAATTTCATTTCTCGTAAGTTTTAAGAAATATATAATACGTTTCGATAGAAATATTTAAATATAAAAGAAAAGGTCTATGATGAAACTAAATTTTGGCAAGGTAACATCTCGTAACAACTTTAGAAGAGGTCCCTATATATAAGGCATTGATAAATGATGTGTCAAAGGTAAGTGCTCTGTTAAACAAGGTTTCCAAAAATTTATTGATGGACAAAACTCTAATAAACAAAGCCTTTGCTTCATAAATGTTTTTGGTAAAATTACTTTTCAAAAGTTTAATTGAATTACACCTCTGATATAAAAGTCCCAATATACAAAAATCTTGAATATTAAAAGGAAGACATTGGGAAGCAAAACCTCGAAACAAAAGCATTTCGCAACTTTTCATAAATAAAACTTACAATGTCAAATATGTCTGATAGTGAATGTCTTTTAATGTATGGTGTGATAATATTGTCTTTCCGATACATCAAGCATTTAAATATCAGGGGTAAACAATTTCATAAGAGTTTTATAAAATAGCTCTGATAAATTTTGTTCCGATAAGAAAATAACCTTAAAGTTTTGTGAAATTGGTTTCAAGAGCACTTAAATTTATGCAAAAATAAGCTTTTGAGAAAAGGAGTCTTAGATGGAAAGAGGAAAAAAGGAAATCTCAGGAAGAAAATTATATTGATTTGTGATAACAGCTTGATATCATAAGTTCTGCAATACGAAGAGGCTTTGGAAATATTTATCATAAGGTTTTTAAATAAGAGTTCTGATAAAGAGGAAGCCTAAGATTACTTATTGAAGACAAACATAATATAGGAAATTTGGATACAATGATAATCTTTACAAGACTTCAAGATCGAGGAGATCAGACGGAGAAATAAAATAGGCCATGTGGATCCCAAAGATAAATTTTGGAATGTGTTTTTAAATGCTTTCGTATAACATAAACCCAAGAGTCTTATAAGCCAAAAGGTCTGAAATCTTGAGGAAAGATATCGAAAAGTGAAAAACAGAAGATCGGGATTCCAATAATTACCAGATAGAGGCCTTGTATCAATTCTGAAGAAGAAATGTGACTAAAACAGATGTTAAATGAATGAGTGCTATGGAAAGGTTTTAACTCAACCAAAATGTAAGATTCAGAATATGCAGAGATAAAATCATACATAAAATCAATTGATAACTTGTTGCAATATTTTTATGCAATTTTCCTTTTCTTGTGACAAATCCAAATAAGAAAGAGTCAAGAAATAAATTTTAGCTACATCAACAAGAGGTAAAATACGAATATTGACTCATTTTGCTAAATTTGCAAGGAAAGGAAATATGAGAAGAAGCACCAATACAAAGTACAAAAATTCTAATGAGAAAGAAAATACTTCCCTAAAGTTGTTAATGGTCTAGAAAATGATGACTTCTCGCTTTATTCTAAAGCTAATTAAGCCTCCAAATCAAGCTAATGAAGACCTACAAAAAGAAGCAAAACAAAAATAAGAAATAAACTATGAAAAAAATAAAATCATCAAATGAACATGAACATGATATGCATACTTGGAAGAATCGAATTGTAAGAGTACCTTATAGATCTTGACATTTTCACATGTAATATCTTCAATTTTGCATATGTTAATAATTATCTACTTATTTAATCTAAATTAACCATTAAATAATGAGTTATTGATTCACATCTACTTCATAATAACATTGAGGGACAAGAGTGGGAAGAGTAATCAAATAGAACTTCCTGTGAATTGAAAATTGAATTTCTCAAGAGCGCTTGATTATAAAGATTCTTTAGCACTTCATTCTTCATGATTTTCTTTGTAAATTTCAGTAATGTGATGAAGCTTCATTAGGAAGAATAAACAAGCGCAATGTAAGCATAATTTAAGCAATCATATTTTTTAACACTCTTTGTATCATAGGCTTATTACATGTTTATTAAAAATATGCAATAATGAAATAAATACAAATAGGAAAGGAATCTAAATCTAAATGAATCTACTCTTAATCCTAACTACATGAAAGGAAACATAACGAAGTATAGTCATACTTCCAATGAGTATTCAAACATTTTATTTCCAATGTATGTACAGATCAAATATCAGTAACAAAAATACAATTATAATAAAACCTATAGAATAAATCTGAATGTAGTGTGTACACTTATTGCTAACATATTTACAAAAAGAAACTTATTTACAATTAGTTTAATTACAAACATTCTCTCTTTGAAAGATTCTTCCAACTAAAACTTTATGGGATCATAAAAATAAGGATGAATATTCATTGGAGAAGGAATAATCTAAATGGGAGAGAGGTCACACAACCATTAGCGTTATGTACATAAGACAAACCATTAGCAATCTTCTGCGAAAATGAAGCTTCCAAACAACTTTGAAATGGATCAATGAAGTGTGGATGGAGGCTTGGTGCATATGGCAGAAGATCTTCAATTGGGTTAGATAGCTGGTCATATTGGATCAATGCACTCACAAGTGTTGTTTCATGTTGAAGATGCACTCTAGAAGGAAAATTAAGTTGATAAGATATATCCATCAAATGGAATTGGAATATTAATAGTTGTTGATGAACGTAACCTAAATTCTGAAATTCTTCTTCATATTCTAGTAATACGTATTGCAATTGTTCAACACTTAATTATTCCATATGCTAACAAATGACATCTAAAATTTGAAGAATGCAAACAAAAAACAAATATGAAATCAAACAAAATAGATGAAGGAAAAACAACAAATAAACTCATAATTCACAACACTGTTACAATTAATGTTACAACACACTTGAGACTGATTTGAAACAATTTCCTTCTCACAAGCATTTGCCAAAATAATACAATTAGAATGATCATCAACAACAATTTGTGGGAGAGAGAAAGAATCATGACTATGAATAGGAGTGAGAACTTGATCATCATAAAAATCATAAATTGGAAAGGATTCTTGAATGTTGATATCATGAAAATGATTAATTGTTTGAAAATGAGAATTTATTGGAACAATATCTGAATTTGAGTTTTCTTCATTCCCACATATGATTTGACTTTGATCATGAGGTTTTAATGAAGAATAAGATAAATAAACATCCTCAATTTCAAATTAATCATCATAAATGGCTTCACGACATTCACTAGGATTCTCTTCATTCTGATACGATGCATCAAAATAAGAATCATTGAGCACATGTTCATTAATTTCAGAAGAATGATCAATAATTGTCTCTTTATCTTGATAAAAACTAATAGGCAATTTATTTATATCAACCTCTCTATTTTATGGAACAACATTAATGTAAAAAGCAGATAAATTACTATCAGCAAAAATATCAGGATAAAGGGGAAAATGTGAGTTTAAAGAAATGAGCCTATAAATATCTTTATTTGCGTACTCATGTGTGTTTTCTTCATTTTAAATTTCAGATTGTTGATCATTCATTTGACTAATTGTGCTTTCTTGAAGAATGTTGTTTGGCTACCCTATATTTGGCATTTGATCATCATGATAAAATTCAAAATTTCTACAGCAAATTGCATACTATTGTAATCCTTGATTTCTACTTGTACTTGTTGATTTAATGACTGATTTTTTGAATTAATTTCATAGTAAGTTTAAGATTTTGTAACATGTGCTTTTTCAAGATTATTACTAGTATCTTCTTGCAGTTGATTAGTAGATTTTTCCAAGCTTCTTGACTATGTTTCATTAACACAAGAGAGAGCATCGTGATAATTATTAATTCTATAAGAGGTGTGTACTAAGTCAGGGAAATGATCATACATGGCAAAGGAAAATTCATCTTGATTAGTATGCACCTCCATATTGGAATTCTCAATTATGTTAATAAAGGTTGAAGAAGATTCATAAAATCTTGGAATTGTTTCATATGGATTATGAATGTAAGGAAGAGAACACACATATTCAAACCATTCCATCAATTCAATATCTGAAGATTTATCTTCAAGTTTGAACCTTAAGAAATTTAATCGAAATTTAATAGTAAAATCTATGAAAGATTCATTTGCAAGCCTTCATAAATTTTCAAATTCATGACATACTTGTTCATAATAATAATTGTTGAATTCAAAAAGGAACTTTGTGATAAATTGACCCCAACTGTGAATAGAGGCAACTAGAAGAGATTGAAACCATCCTTGGTTTTTCCCGATAATGTAAGAGTAAAAATTCTGCATAAAATACCTTCATCAATATCATGAAAAGTATAATTTGTGAATTTTTGAATCAATTGCAAAGCATGATCAAATGTAGAAGCATTATTTTTATCATTAAATTTTACTTTTGACTAGTGTCTTACTATTTCTAGTGGAGTATTGGCAAATACGCATCCATATATACAACTCCAAATGGGAAGTTTGAGAGGAGCCATTGTGATTAAAATAAAACTTTAAAATACAAAAACTCCAAAAGACAATAAAACATTAGACCCTCCTTCTACCGCCAAAAATGTTGATGATCCAAAATGACCATATCAACATGTAAGGGAGACCACTCGGTTAAGACCTTAAATTCACTCCCTTTCCATTTGGAATGGTTGTTTTTACTGGTTCAATTAGTTCCAATTACCCTCCCTCCTTCTCTTCTGACTTATAGCATATATATTACTTTCTAGTAGAGAAGAGGCATTAGATCTGACCTCTTGCAGAGCTCATGCAAGAACGTGATCCTTAAGATGAATTAATGGTTCAACCAAGCCACTCTAAAGTCTAACCCTTGTGTAAGAGGACTTCTATAATGCAATAATTAAAACTAAATGCAACTCTATTCTAAATAACAAAAAATAAGTCTTAAATCTTCAACCAAGAGCAAGGTAAAAAGAGGATTTGGACCAAATTGGAATTTGGAATAAAAATGAAGTCAATAAGCTAAGGAAATAGTTACAAGATTTATTACTAGTTCAAGCAAGTATATGTATTATATGTATTCAACTATCTGATGAATAGTCATCAAATATTTGATGCACATACATCCAAATTCAAACTAAAATATATATGGCTACATTAAGGAAATAGTTCTCATAAAACAATTATAATTAAAACCAAGATAAACTTGACATGAATTTTCTAAATAGTTAACAAGTATGTCTTGTTTATCTATTTGAATTCATAATTTAATTTGATGACAATTAGATCCATCGTTAAAAGATAACTTTAAAATGATTATAAAAAGCATGTATTAAATGAATTTACAATAGTGAAAAACTTCAAAAAAACATACTTATCTAGATCAAGAATTGTCTCAAATTTTATTAAATGTAGGCCACCAATCAGCCTTTATCTCTAAAAATAGTGTACAAGAACTAAAGATCTGATCACAACTTTTGAGTGCATGAAATTATCAGAGCTGAAATACATCTCTTTTAATCTCTACAAGTCTAGTCCAAACTAGCTAATTCTCTACAAAAATATTGCTCTCGACAGTAGTGCGAAAATCCCTTTCTTTGCAGAGAATTTTCTCCCCAAGTTTCAGATCTGGAACCCCCTCTCTTAATTCTACAAAAGCCATATTTATAATTACAAGAGACAAACAAAATGAGAGAGCTATTGGAGAATAAATTTGCTACAAAAAATAAAATAAAATTATTGCCTAGAATTCTTCTCTCTCTTACTGGTGCAACTCCGTTGTTTGAAGTATTCTCTTCCTCATCTCCCCTTCTACTCTCCTGCCAAAAACCAATCAAAATTAATTAAAATGCAAATCAAAATAAAAAATACCAACTATGGGAAAACAAACATCTCCAATCAAAATTCAATTAAATAAATAAATAAAAAAGAATCATAGCTTCCCATTGATCCTTATAAATATATTTTTGGTCAAAGAGAACAAAATCGAATGGATATGCAATCGCCAAAAGCTTTGGGCAAATGAAAATGCAAAAGACTAAAC
The DNA here is from genome assembly GCA_000404065.3 of Pinus taeda. Taxonomy (NCBI): domain Eukaryota; kingdom Viridiplantae; phylum Streptophyta; class Pinopsida; order Pinales; family Pinaceae; genus Pinus; species Pinus taeda. The sequence goes on from APFE030309120.1 coordinate 55,811, forward strand.
TCAGGTAATTAGTTTTGATTGCAAATTTGGAGCTTAATTTTTTGCTAAATTTTAGACTGAGTTAATGACTAGATATGGTCAAGCAACCACTTCATAAATATTCTCCATGATTTTATCTATCTAACGAATTGTTCTACGCCTCATTTGGCCAAGTAAAACTCAACCTATGATCCTCCAAAGTTAAAGTGTCAAAAATGTCATAATTCTGAAAAATACATACCTAAACTAAAATTAGAAAAATTTAATTAAAAAACTAATCCCAATTAAATATACAATTAATTAATATTAATTGTAATAAATTCATCATATACAAATTAATTTAAATCAATTTAATTAATACAAATTAATTTATTAAACAAATTATAAAATATAAATTAATTTTAAATAAAATACTTTAATTTAATAAAGTCTGCATAGTAATACGTGCCAAGTTACAAGTGGCTCTAGGGTACTCTTGAAAAGAGTCCAGAAATATTAAGAAGATGACGGATTAATGTTATGAGTATAATGCAGGAGTAAAGAAGCCATAAGGTGAAGTGAGTTGAGGAATTTCGGAAGGAGTTTTATCGGAAATTATTTTAAATTGAAGTTACGATACAATAATGCTCCGAGGTCTCGATGGGATGATGAGTATCATAAGTATGAAATTTAGATCACATATTTAATAAGCGATCAGAGGTATGCCATCAGAGGTTGAATTAAGTTTAAGTTATGAAGTGTTAGAGCTCTCAGGTGAGGAAGATATGGTGTGAAGGAGAGGAGGGACATCTGAAGTGGGACTTTTTTTATTATAAAAACTACAACAATTTTATCACAAGGTTTTGATTAAAAAAAACTACAACCACTTATAATTAAGGGATTTCAGATTTCGTATTTTTATAAATTGAGATTTGAAATAAATTTTTGAAATCCGAAAATATCATAATTTTAATTGTTCTACAATTTGGATATGGTGATTATTAGCGAAAAATGAATTAATTATTAAAAATTAACTAGGAATCAATATTTATAAATAATTTTAAAAAATCAAAATAATATACATTTTGTAAATTTTTAAGTCAAAGCGGTAAAAATCACTTAATTTCGGATAAACACCATTTGCAAATCGTGCAACCAAATGAGATGAAATGAGAACCGATAGAAATCTTGCGAAAATTAGAACACAATGAAGCAATCAGAATGGAAATCCGATGAAAATGAAAATTTGGCAAAATTGTCGAACACTTAACTAAAAGAAAATATCAAAATGTGATTTAGCCACAAAATTACGGAAAGGGTTCCCATTATTTGAAATAAATAAGTTGAAAATGGGGGTGTTGTGATTTCACCACAACAACACCCCAATGCGATGGGTACTAAATCTAACAATGCTCCCCACCACAAGTCCAACACCTTAAAGGCTTCCTACCATTACCTTTATTATGCTCCTAAGGCTAAAATCCATGTCCTCTGTCAAATGCATTGAACTTCTTATAAGGTATTACCTTCTCCTTGTCACCTGCATCTTGAAGTCTTCCTTGCTTCTTAGCCCACTTTCCTTTAGTATTCTCATTACCTTTCTAATCCTGCTTAGACTTTAAATTGTGTTCAGATTGTGTTGTATTTTTTTCTTGAAGGCAGTTCTTGGCTACAAAACTGCATCGAGAAACCAACTCGATCAAACTTTAGGTTCAAGCTGGCCCTTAAACTAGAAGGTGCTCCCTCAAGTGTTATAAGGATTTTTTTAATGTTGTTCGCTATCAATAGACAACAACCTATAAAGAACAATGACCAGATCTATTATTTTTTGTAGGTGGTTGTTGATGAGTATTCAATCTATGCTCAGAAAAAAATTCCTCTCTTGCTGAAACTTGATCAAAGTGACAATGTTCAGTTTCGACAGAATAACATAGTTTTAAAGAGTTTGGAAGAGGAATAGAAGATTATATATGATAATTAAACATTCATACTTAATACTTAATCGACCTAATATAGTAGATGTGTGTAGAATAATTATACAACCAAATAAATATACATTCAAGAGATGACATAAGGCAATAATTAAATGATGCATGGGAGCTATTTTAAATAGAATGCCCAATTAGCTAGTCTCCATAATGATGATGAATTTGCAGTGGGTTGTCAGGGAGGTTGATACTCAAACCTAGCAGTTCCCTAGCTCCTATGTTACCTTGAATATATGCAAAAACATATTATGATATCACACGGAAAAACATACATGAGAAACAAATTTTGTCATGAAATTAAAGCCAAACTACTTCAATAAAAATTCTACAATAGAATTCATTTACAAAAATGGCAGGGTTTTGGCATCAAAATGCAACCCTTTTATATTACAAATAATACAATATATAGAGAAAAAAATACACCAAGCTAACTATGTTTATCTTTTAGGAAAAAAATCAATCTATATAAACCAAAAATAAAATAAATTGATGAACAATTGCAAGAGATTTGGAACATTCTCCTCCATGTTGAATCTTATCATCATCCTTCTCAAAATTTTGGTGTCCTTAACACTCTTTCTTTTAGAGCCCTTAGAATATCTGACTTTGAGCATCTTAACGAAGAGAAAAAACATTTAACCTCAGTATTTAGGAGTATAGGCTATAAGGAGAATGAAATTGCAAAACCTATAAAAAGAGTTGAAAGGAGGATTTTCTCCCAAGGCCCTCAAACTCAAACTCGATGTGGTAGAGTATTCCTACCATACATTCAGGGGGTAACACATAAGATTGCAAAGATCTTGGGTAAAAAATATATATTCACTCAATTCACAGCACTTGGAATAATAAAACAAGGTATGAATTCTATTAAGGATAATATTGATCGATGTTAACTCAACACAGTGTATAAAACTGATTGTTCTTATGGAAAAAGTTATATTGGAGAGACAGGGAACTCATTACAAAGAAGACTAAAAGAACCCAGAGCTCATATTAAGAATGGAAGATCGAGCACTTCGGCCCTTGTAGAACACTCCTCAAAAGCTAATCACCATGTTTGCTTGAAGAATGCCATAGATTTTTTTCTTCTAAATTAAGCTAAATTCTATTACTATAAAAATATGGTACACTGAGGCTTTAGCCTGTGCTTGTCCATGCCATAGTGTAGGGCAAAAAACACCAAAACAAGGTCTGGACTACCCATGATGGGAAACCAGTCCCAATCAAAAAAGAGATTACCAGTGTTATCTTGCTGCCCACATAGGGGAATCCAACCATTACGCACAGTTTTTAAACATTTTTCAGAGAAAAACAAAAAATCTACCACGTAACCAAGTAACAGCAAGTTTTCCTGAAAACCCCATAAAAGAACCAAATAGCATAATTCCCAGAACCTGAGAATAGTCGACACGTGGCAGGTTGTGTGGCCAATTAGGTGCATTGCGAAGACGACGGGTGTTCCTCAATAACAAAGCACCTGTAATCCTCCATGTCATCATCTGCCTTCTTCGAAGCACCCATGTCATATGCATGCTTCGCTGGTTGTTCCTCCATGACAAAATAGTGGTAAGGATCCATGTCTTCATCGTCATGATGTTCTTGGTCTGTCTCCTTCCCAGTTTGCTTCATCCCTGCACAGTGAGTGCTTGTCTAAGCCATGGCTGGCTCCGCTTTGGTGTGGCAACCACCTTCTATGGCTTGCTCCTACTCGTGGAAGGTGATGGAATGTGAGCTCCACTTGAATCTGTCAAGCGTCATTCTGGAGTGGCGACCACCTTCTGTATCTTGCTCCTCCTCGTGAAAGGTATTGGATATGGTGGCGGTAATGATGGGTTTGTTCAAGGAGCAGCGGTAGAGGAATTGGGCTGAGTGGAGGGGCAACTATGGATTGGAGGGAATTCCGCTGGGTGGCAATGCAGGGGGCGTCGGATGGAGGTGGAGAGGTCATGAACAGCCTCTGCCACTACGAGTGTTTGGGTATCGACCTGTAGTCTAATGAGTCGAAGAGGAGGTGGTTTCAGATGCCGGATATGGTGGGGGTTGCGTCGATCCTCCTCTGCTGCCACCTCTGCGACTCCGCATTCTATGGCGAGTTCTGGGCATGTTGACACCAAGAGTAGGAGAGTTTCTGCTAAGGTATGGTTCAAAGGGAGGATTAGCTAGAGACGCCGAGTGGATGATGAGATTGCAGAGCAGGCTTTGAGAATAATGAAGTCCTGGGCCAAAAACAGTGCAGCATAGGACGCTGCATTGTCTACATGTGGCGGTTCGAGAGCTTGGAGCAGCGGTAGTCTGGGGGCATTGGCATTGCAGAGGCAGAGAATAAGAGACAGGGGCGGTGGAATTAATTTCACCTGAGGTCGCCATGGAGCTGCGCCGAGGCAGGTAGATACAGGTGGATTGAAGGCAGCGCCGACTTAAATGCCATTTATGGCTGGCGTTAATCCATTTTTTAGAATGGAGTGCAGTGTTACGGATGGCCATGTGGCAAGGCCACTTTCCATCTTGTTCTGCCTCCCCGTTAATAACTATTGTGTACACCCACATCTGGGATGGAGAATGCCATGATTATTGCAAGGGAAGAGAAATATTAAAAGAGGAAAATAAGAGAGGCTCTTGAGATTATGAAGCATCCCCATAATCTCAACAAGGTTAGGTCCTCCAGTCCTTCTTCTGAGATATAGCATCACATGTATAGTATTCTTATCCTATCTTATTTAATAAAATAAAATAAATATTATTAATAATTATTATAAATAAATTAATAATTCTAATAATATTAAATTATATAAATAAACCATTATTATTAATAATTAATTAATTAATTTTTATAATAATAGTTAAATTATTATAAATAATAATATATATATAAATAATAATAATAATTAATTATTTGTTTATAATAATAATTTATTAAAACTATTACTTCATCTTTTAGGTTTTTATTAATTATTTTAATAATATTAATTTAGGTTTAGTTTAGGTTTTATTATATTAATGGTATAAATTTAGGTTTATTTCAGGTTTTATTGTTAGTTTTAGACCACTTTTTAATTTGTTCATTTATTATCTATTTATTCATCTTTCGCTTTGGCTCTTCTACCATTCATTTATAGTCCTTATTCATAGTCCTCATGATGGATCCCCTGATTCAAAAAATCGAACAATTATAATTTTATAGTTACTACTGTAGATATTCTAAACTTTCATTCAACATTCTCCTTAAAAACTTCAAATGCGTATTTCGATGCCCTTCGAATGTTCAATCGCCCTTTTACTCGTCATTTTTGATGATAAATCTATGTTGTAATTTTGGATCTGGTAAACTCAACGCCCAAGATATGGAAAACTACTGGCAGATGTTGACCTTTTGACTGCTTGAAATCAAGATCTGATTTCCTTGTTTTAGAAATACTCAGAGTTGCTAATTGAAATGTTGATTTGTTGCTTGGAAATTTTTGAGTGGGAAAATCAGATGCCCTCAAAATTTGAAGTTTGTTTGACCTTTGCTTTAATGTGCCACTACCTGGAGATCTAAATATGTTATCTTAAAATCAACTAGATGTCTAGAAATCAAGGCAATAAATCTTTGACTACTAATTTATGCCTGGGAAATTCTGCCACCTGTGTTCTCTTAATATCTGTCAAGTTTGAAGGGTCCTACTTGCACCTTTGTTTGATAGTTCGCATAGCACAACTCTTCTATTTAAATTCAATTTTGTGCCTATTTCATTTGTAATAAATCAATCCTATGACCTTACTGCAAGACCTTTGATCCATTTTAATGTGATAGCTTTTGGTGCTTAATGCATTCAGTTATGCTTATTTGTCATTAAATCAACACATATAGCTAACAAGCCTCACAATTGCAAGAAATAACAAACTATCTTCTTCATGGCAATAATTCATAATCATTTCATCTTTGCAATGTATCAGTCATGTTAACATCAAACTTCCCTACAAACATTAAAGTTCACTTCCTGTAGTAACTTGAAACATTTGTTCAAATCTCCATCAATTCCCATATAATCATAAAAATGTTTCTTTTTTATCTTTTACATTTCCATCAACTTGTAAGAGATTTGAATCTGCAGAAAGTTATTGTTGGATTTCATGTTGAATTAAACTTGGAGCCACTCATTCTTTTCACAATGGTCTTCACTAATTTTATGCAATCGTTCTTTCTCTTGTAACCCAGAAAATGTTGAGGGAATTTGATAGGTAATGTATCTTGAATAGTGCTACTTCTATTTATTGCTTGCAACATGATTTCAATCCATCATAAAGCTCAAAGCCTTATACATGTATTCGAAAAGCTCAAAGCTACATGTATTCGAAAAAAACCTCGACTTTCCCTGCCTCCAAATGCTCTGTAACCTAATCTTTTGTTCACTGATCTTATGCCTAAAGAGTTCATCAACGTATGGTTACAACCAAACTTGCAGAAGGTTAGATCTTACTTTACAAGGAAGAAGTATCTGGCATTTTCCTAAGGTGATGAACATCTTTGTAGTAGAACAAATAACTTCATATCGCATCAAAGTTTTCCTGTATAGCTTTAATAGTTCTAACTATTTAGTCCATATTCTAACAAAAACATTCTGCTATTTGTCTTTCAACCAAAAATTCAAGTTTCCAATTTAGATTGTCCCTTTGTCAAGCAATTTGTGCACTCAGTGATCCTCTATCTTCAACAACTTGAGAATTACAATGGCAGCGAGTGCGGGAGTGTTACCTTGCATAGACCTGTGTTTTTCATTCCTATGGTACATGAGTTCAATTGCTTCTTATGGTTTCTCCAAATTGGGACAATCCGAGAACTCGACAGAATAATGACTTGAGCCAACTCAACCATGTTGTAATAGTGGCATGAATTTCATATTTTGAGTTTGCTGCCATATGAACACCTCAGTCCAGCTGTAGACATTGTCAGGCTAAATATGAACGCATTGTGTGCCTCCTCTAACTATTATGATTAAGGATAGAACTTCCTTTAAATTCTTTGTGGAATTGAACTAAGCAGGTAAATATCTTAATCCTAGAATAGTAAGTATTCCAATAGAAACACCTGTGATAGTCCATCAAAGTAGCATGTATTAAATTTGTAGCTTCATTCACTGAGGTATCATAAAATTTATTGAGGCTCCAATACTGCAGAGGCAAAAACATGACTGGTTATGTGATCATTAAATCTATACTCGAGGGTTTATCCTATTGATTCAACTGAAAAATATCTAAGGATGAGAAACAACTTGTCGCCATAAAGCAAAAGCCCCAACGTTGTACAGAAGGAAACACCAGCAAAAACAAGATTTGGGCATATATATCATATTGACAGTTCTTTATGAATAATTGGTGAATGAAAGGTTTGACATTCAAATTGCTCCAGTCATGCTGCGTCTTCTAATCTTAGGAGATTATCAAGCAAACATTTTTCTCGTAATTCTCCATATCTATTTTTCTTCAATTCTTGCCTTTATGCATTTTTGTTAGCAGATCTGAGCTGTATATTTTCAGAAATTTTCCCACTTACGAAATATGAGTATATACTCTTAAAAGAACCATTAAAATATCTCAAATTGATCAAAATGTAGCAGAAATTCTCACAATAAACTTAATTGGGACCATCCTCCAAAAAACCCACGTCACATATTTTCGAAATTCATCTCTATTTGCCCAAAAATTGTACCCAAAAATAATCTACTGAAAACACTACGAAAATTTTGTAATAACTTGACCCAACAGCTGCTTGCTCTTGTTTTTCAGATTTTTGCGCATTTGGGATTTGCAAGTTCTCGAGCTCATCCAACCATGGCCGAAGTTGCTCCTGCTCCTGCTGTCAATGCTAAGACAAAGGCACCCAAGGAGAAGAAGCCGCACCCAAGCAGAAGAAGCCACGAGCTGCGAAGGCCTGCAAGCCGGCTCCTTCTCACCCTACGTATCTGCTGATGATCACAGAAGCAATTTCAACTTTGAAGGAGAGGATAGGTTCCAGCCAGTTCAAGATTGCTAAATTTATTGGTGCAAAATATAAAGCTGTTCTCCCTGGCAATTATGAGAAATTACGGTTATATAGCAATTTTCCAAAATTCCCCACCTAAAATGGCAGATCAAAGGTCTAAAAGGCGGGGTTCCTTTAAAAAAATGGCGGGCCTTCCTAAAAGTCAGAAGGTCGAAAGACTGAAGACTGAAAGTCAGATGGTAGAAAGAAAGGAAAATCTAGAAAAATTAAAAAGGTTTTGGGATGTTTGGAGGTTCAAGGGATGTTTGGAGGTAAAAGCGGCAAGCTTACCAAGGTTAAGGGTTCATACGAGCTCTCGGATGAGTTGAAGGCAGCCTCTAAAGCTGCTGCCAAGCCTAAGAACTTGACCCAAGTCGTTTTCAAAAGCAGTTTGTGGGGGGCTCTTAGGCGGTAAATAGTTTTGCTACAAGGGGCTGTCGCAATTTGCAAGATCTTTCCACATATTCAAAGTGGTTTGAAGGAAACCACCAATTGCAGACCCCCTCCTATCATTAAAAATTAGACATCCTGAGAGGTCCACAATTAAACTACGGCCATCGATCTTTAACCGCCAATTCTCCGCCAATTCTCCCCGTTTTTTATTGAATTCACGCCAATGCTGAATTTTCAATGTTCACTATGCCATAATTGCCTCATGATTTCCACTAATGCACGATTTCCAATATCTTTCTATTAACAAGTATCTCCAGTTGACAACGTTGATTCTCTCATTCATGGGCTCTTGTAAAATTTTGACACACCTGGTTACTCGTGGCACATGAAGAGATGGTGACTTTGGAAGTATTATACTTGGCACTTCATTTAAAAGGGGCGATTTGATTTCCCTTTAGTGACTACTTTCCATATCACCATATTATAATTATATAATGCTTGGTAGCACCAAATCTGGCTATTTGGAGAGTTGACAAATTAGTCTACAAACTTTTTTAATGATACACATAACCACATGACACCATTTATTTACTTTGGATGTGCTATGAATATTGGCACTCTTTACACATAAAACATCTTTGATTGAGAAAATTTGTCTTGAAATTTCACTTTGCCTGCCATGCTAAGACATCCATTTATATTGTGAAGCTAACAGATGTATAAAATTTTTAATATTTCAATAATGATCGTGTAATTTATGAGCCATTTTGGTTCCTTAGCTTGGCATGTTGAATACTGTACTGCGTTGAATTTGATTTGAGAGTTGTCTTGTGAGTTGGTTGTATAGCTCGATGACATATACTCTTGTGAGTTGGTTGTGTACCTAGATGACATATATATCATAAAGACTTCTAAAGACTTTTATATTAGGCCTTCAAGCATTATATATATATGATTCTACAATATAAACCATTAAAAACCTAGAATTTATTAATTTTACAAAATTAATTAAAATTTTGCATAGTGAAAAAAAATCTTAATTTTCCGTAACATTTCATTTGGACAAGAAAAAGCTACAACATCAGCTCCAATTGGGGACTGCTTCCCCATGTAGGATGCAGAGAATTTGTATACATGTGTCTTGTAATTTTGTTGGGCATGGAATCATTGTCACAAAATCATCAATCACTTTCCACCTGTAAATTGTGACCTACATACTGAAATCATATTGCCTGCACTAATCCAGAGATTGACTCACATTGAAATCTAAAAACTGAAATTGATTCATGCTGGAAATCACACATTACAAACTGAATTCTGAAAACCACTGCTAAAATCGCTACATTCACAAACTGCGAAAAATCCATATACTGCACACTGGAAGCAACTGATCTATTTGCACACATACCTACTTTACTGAGTTGGAATTGTACACTATTAGGTGTAATCATGTTTCTAGTGTAACTATGTCAGCATTGAATTTATTGACAGGCCACCTTGCATGCAACTAAAAATCTAACAATAATATACACTATAAACATTAAATTCCATGAGCTATTGATACTTACCGGTGAAGATCAGTTTGATGATGAGACATAAAATATTCAAGAAATATGAAAACTGCATAGTTGTTTTCCTCAAGAAGAAGACAAATATACTATCGATTGCAACCATCACTGAGCCTCACACAAGCACATCAATAAAGGCATAAGACATCTGGAACTAGTGTAATTGATAACCCAGTGGAATCACCATACAAACAAAGTGGAGCCGTCAGGTGAAGGAATTGCAACCAATATCAAAACCTACTCCTTGTTCACCAACAAGGAATAGATCTAGTCTTTTTTATCACTCAGGTTGTCTCTAGGCTCTAGTAGGGATACGGCAGAGGTAACTACAAACAAATCTTTGGACTGCAGGTTCTAGCCCACCTACAATCAGAGAGGGCTCTCTCTTTTATGATTTAACTTTGTTGATGATGATTTTAGGCTAGCTGTTTGGTTCAGGGGTTTTTGTTTGTGTTTGGATGGAAGGAAAATGCTTTCAGGCAGAGAGGCAATTCATGAAGTGATAAGTTTCAAACCATTGGGCATGGAGTCATGGATTAGGATTACCAGTGCGTTTTCTTGGTCACAAGAGGAATATGGAGCGTGATAGCTTCACATAACACAACTTTCAAACTAAAAGGATGAATGACATGTAAGGAATGAGAGGCACTTAAGAATCTCTCACTCAGCTTAACATAGGGAAGGATGATCTCTATCTAGGGGCAATGAAGAATCCCTGGATAACTGTCATGCGTGATAAGGTTAGGGCAAACATGAGCCTTGTGGAATTCATATTTATGCCTAAAGAGAGGAAAACATAAAGAAACAATAGAAATTGAGCATAGAGTGTATTTAAACAAATTCTAAGCTAATCTTCTTTTTTGCTATTTACATGGTAACTTATGAATGGAAAACAGAGGTAAGAAGCACTTATTGAGTTATGCAACAGCATGAGAATTCCATAATCACTCTTCAACCGTTAAACACAGTGAGCAATCCATTCTCCAAAGCTCATAAGCAGTCTTTGATTATAGAAACTATCAGGTATTACAGTGCGAGTCTCTCCTGGAGCAAAATCAGCTAAAGATAGCTTGTCGACCAACCAACCCTTAATACAGTCTTGAGGGCTATTTTTATAGTGCAAATATCTCAAAATATTTATTACAATCGACCTAAAACAAGTCTGCAAAAAGAGCTTTCTAAACCTAAAATTGTGCCAAAATTAAATGCAGGTAGATATCTATTGAACTGTGTCAGAGGTAGCTGGATCAAAAAGAGTGCAATGTGGCCCTTGGTGGCTCGATGCAGTACTGCTGGAATAACTATGCTTTGGGATTGCAGTTCTGTTCTATTATGAGTTAAATGTGCAATAACCGTGATTTGAGGGCCTTGAGTGGCTTCGCCCTTTTCTTTGACTTTGCTGGAAAGTGTTTAATTTTCACCTTCTTTGGGCCGCTGCTAAGATCTTCGCTGATACTCTTCGCCTCTACATTGATGGTCTCCGCCGCTTTCTGATACTCTTTGACGTGCTTTCGGTCTGCATATTTAATCTGATACTCTTTAATCTCTGTTCTTTGTCTCTCTCTGTCTTCAAATTCATTTCATCTGGCAAAATCGGGCAATTTCAGGCTTTTTCGGTGCAAAAAGGGCCAAGGAATCAAAAGATTCCCCAATATCGCTCATTTCCCGTAGCGATGCGCAAACTGCCTCCGTTTCTTGTTCCGGAGCTCTGAAGCTCGACTTTCGCGCTTGCACATTTTTTCCTTTCTTTTGGCTGCTGACGTCAGCATGACGTCAGCTGTACAGAGGATGACGTCAGCCAGGTGACGTGGCAGGGTGACTCATATGTTACTGCGATGCGATCGCAATATCGCATCGGCGGAGAACGAGAGTGTGTTTATTTTGGAAATGCAATGCTTTTGACTGCCAATCACCGATATTGCATCGGGCAAAGAGGAAAGGGGCACACCTATCTGGTAAAAAATTGTGATATGCCAATGCGAGATGGCTCACCAGGATCGGAAGAATGTTAAGGCAATCGGCAAGGGCTTATTGCGATCAGAAGGAGTGAATATGTTCTTTTGAAGAGTATTTGAGGCCTTGGAAGGGGTCCGATAACCTGAAAAGGAATTTTATGCTTTGGAAGGAGTCCATTGCATTAGAAGATGGTTTGAAGGGGCAACATGAGGGTTCTTGCCAAGTTTTAGATAAACTGAGCAATTCCTGGGGGTTTTTTATGGTTATTTTCAACCAGGGGGAGGGGATATTTACATAAGGGGATAATTTTCATAGTTTTTAGTAGGGGGGATGGGGAAAATATAGGGAGTTAAATAATAATGTCAGCAGTTAATATGGAGATGACAAGAAAGCGCTAAGTTTCAGAAATCTTAGGCTTCAAAGGGGAGATAGAACCTCATAGAGAAAGTATGGATCCTCCTTGAGTGAAGCAGATCTTCACCCAGGCTAATGACATGGAAAATGATGAAACTAAGAGATATCAAGCAGATCTTGACCTCTTTTGGGGAAATTAGTTAATGATTTCGGGAAGATGGAGAAAGGGAAGTTAGTTATGCCTGGTTTGAGCCCCTTCATATGAAAAATGCTTGATGATTGTGACCTGAGTAGAGATGATACTTTAAAACATAGCAATGAACAGACATCAAGATTTTGCAACCTCAAAACTACCTACCCAGCCTACTTACCTAACATTTTTTCTTCTTTTAGTTTGGGTGCACTTAGACTTGCAAACCCAACATTTCGAATTTTTCTTTTATGCCTTCCTATCTACAAACTACCCTTATTTCTTCCAAGGACCCAGATTAAGAAGTTGGGCTCCTTTGATTTTCTACCTATCTAAGAATCTACCAAGATTAAGCTGTTTAGACAGATTTTCATTCTCTATATTCTAAAACAGGAAATTGAAACCTAGGGAGACCAAGATTAGGCTGTTTGGACCTCCCTATAGCTGAAAATTCTACAAAACTGGAAAGACTCTTCAAAATTGGAAAGCAATTAGATGAACTCTGGGTAGCATTCTTTCCTTGGTGATTGCTTAGCAAATATGGAGCATTGCAGCATGCAAAGTATGACATATTTGGCCTGTAAAAATGTCAATCATGAAATATGAGTAACCTGCTGCAGCAGGAGGCTAACAGTGGCTCCACTTGGGGATGGCTTTTCCTTGTGAGAAGCCAAGAATAGCAGGTCAGATTGCCTCGATTCCTCTATTATTGCTCTGCTTTGAACCTCTTAGTGCTGACTGTTGGATTGATTTGAACTTTTGGACTGCCAGCAACACTTTCCCTTAACTGTTTTGCTGTTAAGTTATGAAGCACCGCCTGCTTTCTTCTGCGTGTCTTGGCATTATGGACTATTACAACACAAAATCAAAGTGCTGATATTTACAAACGTTCTATGTACAGCAAATAACACCGTTTGTTCTTTTCAGTCAAAAAGGATCATTGTAGTGCTTTAGCATTCGGCCATTGACAGGGCTTTCTTCAGCTGTGCTGCCGTCTAGAGATATGAGGAAATATGTATTATTGCCCTGCACAGCGCTGATAGTGTATGGACCTTTCCACAGAAAATCGAATTTTGCATGTTTGCCCTTGTCTTCTCTTCGTGAGTCCCATCTTAGAACTTTGTTGCCCATCCAGAAATCTTATGCTTTAGCCTTCTTATCAAACATCTTTTTGAGTTTTTCTTGCAGTATTTGAGCTCTGTCGTAGAATTGCTCTCTGGTTTGCTGAAGATGAATGGTTTGATTAACTCTTCTCTGTATGTCATTTGGTTCAGCCTGAATTTCCTGCAACAGTTTAATAGTAGGAATGCCCAAAGATGAAGGAAATTTGGCCTCCAGGCCATATACTATTTCATAAGGGCTCATCCCAATGGATTTCTTGGTGGAAAGTCTATCTGCCCACAGAGCATTTGTGAGCTTCCTATGCCAGTTCTTCTTGTTTTCCTCCAGTAATTTCTTTATGATATTGATGAGGCTTTTGTTGGATGATTCGGCCAAGCCATTACCTTGAGGGTAGTAAGCTGTGGAGTGGCCCAAGGTAATGTGGTATTTATGGCAGAAGTTGATCATCTTTTTGGATTTAAAAGCAGCAGCGTTTTCAGTGATGATTTTCTCAGGGCAGCCAAATCTGGAAAGGATATTGCTCTCAAGGAATTGGATAATGGTGGAGTCATTGACTTGTCTACATGGAATGGCTTCAATCCACTTGGTGAAATAATCGGTGGCTATTAAAATCCACTTGTGCTGGCCTGAGGAAGAGGGATGAATTTCTCCAATAAAGTGGAGACCCCATTGTTGAAAAGGTTTCTCGGTTGAAATGGGTTTGAGGGGCAAAGGCAGTAATTTTCTTTTTCCTTCAAAGATTTGGAATTTGTGGCATGAAACAACAAACTTCTTGGCATCTGCAAATAGAGAGGGCCAATAATAACCAGCTCTTAAAATTTTGTCAGCCGTGGACTTCCAATATAAGTGTCCTCCACAGTCCCCTGCATGGAATTCCTTCATGATGCTGTTAGTTTCATTCATAGCCAAACAATTAAGAAAAACACCTTCATGATTTTTCCAAAACAAAGCACCGTCTATGACACAAAACTTTGAGGATTTCATCCTTAAAAATCTTTTCTTGGTTCTGGACAATCCTGGGGGAGCACACAGGTTTAACAATACAAAGCAAATATCAGCATACCATGGGGATTACAAAAAGGTGTCACTGATCTGTGGAGTCGCCAACTCCGGTTCATTGTCCAGTTGATTAATGTCTAAGGCTTGGAAGTTTGTTTCGGACATTAGTTTGGCTAAACCTTGTCCTTTTATCAGCTTTGTAGGTTTTATTTCAATGTCGTATTCAAGGATGCTGGCAATCCACTTGCCTCTTTTTCCTTATAGTCCCTCTTGAGTTAATATATCCTTTACAACAAAGTTAGGGACATAGGCAATCACGTGGGAGTATAAGATGTGCATTCTAAAATCTTTGATGGCTTTGGCCAGGGCATAAGCCTGCTTTTCCATAATCTGATATTTCAAGGGTGCATCTCTCAAAGCTTGACTGAAGAAAGCAATTGGCTTTTCGTTACCTTGATCATCTTTTTGCAAAAGGACAGCTGCTATAGTGTGCTCAGATGCAAAGGAAAAAATGATAAAGTCTTTGTCGAATTGAGGACTGGTGAGGACATGCGTTTGAGTCAAGGCATCTTTTATACTCTCAAAGGCTTGCTTGGTCTCAAGAGACCATTTTACCTTGGCATCCTTCTTAAACATGTTGCTCAATAGCCTTATTAGCTCAGCTAGGTTTGGGATAAATCTCCTTAGGAAATTGATCTTTCCAAGGAATGCTTGCAGTTCTTTTATGTTTCTTGGATAGGGGATTTGGAGGATGGCTTGAATTCTTTCAGGGTCAATTCTAATCCCATCTTTTGATATGATATGGCCTAGAAGCTTTCCTTCCTCAAGGGAAAATAGGGACTTCTTGGGATTCAAGGAAATGCCATATTTCCTACATGTCATGAAAATTTGCCTTAAGTGCTTAAGGCGCTCTTGGTCAGATTTGGAGAATGGGGT
>APFE030309125.1:0-13747 GCA_000404065.3 Pinus taeda
GTCCTCCCTACTGGTCTCCTGGTCTGTCTCCATCTGTTTAGTTTGTTCGTCTAGTTCCTTATCTTTTTCTGGTGGCTCGCTCGGAGTTTTCCTTTTAGCTAGGTTTCTTTCGCAGCTCTAGCTACAGTCCAAGCCTTTATCCTCCTGATTTTCCATGGGTTGATCTTCCTCATCTTCCTCTACCTGTAGTATTGCAAAACTGTTTGGATTCACTGTGATGGATTGTTTTCCTTTCCTATCTTTTTGGGGGGCTTCCTTATTGGCTTTCCTTTTGCTTCTCACCTCTTGGAATTCCTCCTGGTCTGGCTCTTTCCTTTTTTACAGGGGCCCTCTACTTTCTTCTTCCTCCCTGGTTATCAGACATTCCTTTGCCAGGTGGTTGTGGTTATGGCACCTACGACACCTAAATGGGATGTGTTCATAATCTATGTTCTGCTGCCAAACTTCTTCATGATATTCAAGCTCTATTGTGTCGGGGATGGGGTTTGCTATTTTTACTGAATCAACTTGGTGAGGTCTCTTTCCGATGGCCAGACTCCTATGACTTGTAGATAAGGGCGTGATCCCTCATATAGCTTTTGTACTTTTCCAGTTTGTTCACTGGGATCACATATCTGGGTTTCTCTGCTGTACATGGCAGGCACTTTCCTCTGCGGCCTATTTGCCAGGTAGTTCCAAGCACCGGGCTCGTGTTCTTCTGTTCCTCTATCTCCTGGCTACTCAGTCCGTCTCCTGCCATCATATCCCGGTAGGAGGGGATCTCTCCCCTCCTGACATCTTTTGTCATACCTTTGTTGCTTTGGCCGCTATCAGTTCCTGCTGAACTAGGCTGTTGATGGTCTTCCTCCCTTCCTTCGTGTTGCCCCTAGGTTTTCACCTCCTTGCCACCATTAGGGTTTGAGTTGCAGAGCTTCGCTTCGACTAATTCATTGCTCCAGGATATTTTGGATTTTAGTTATGTGAAAAAAGAAAAATATTCTTGTTGGTTGGTTTGATTGTGTGTGTATGTGAGTAAACGAAAGTTGCATTATGTGAGTATGCTTTAGACTTATTCTAAGAAGGATTACTTTAGTATATGTGTGCTAATGGCAGCAGAATGAATAGATCTATTTGTTGAAGTTGTGTTTTGATTCAGAACTTCAGATTGTAGATTAAAGAAGCAAAAAATTGTAGCAGAATTGTTGTAGAGATGGCGATCTTAGTATAGCTGCATATTTGAGACTCTCACTTTTGTTTTGCAGGTGCTGCTAGTAAATTTTTCACATAGCCATTGTGTTCTATGCTCCTAATTTTGTTATGCAAAAATTATAGGTTAGAGTGACAGTTTGATATTATGGCTGAGTGTGAGATTATTTTAGTTGATGGTGATGTTATTAAGATTTGATGCATGTATTGTGGCCACTATTTTTTTGGAGTAGAGAGCATATTTGTGGTGTTATTTTGATTTGATGAGATTGTTTTACCAATGGAGATCATATTGCAATTTGAATCAAGTTGAGCAGATAGTCTTGGGATCTAGTATGAAAGTAAATGTAATGAGATTTTCATAGAGTAGGAGCAGTGACTTCATGGGTGTGGAGCAGTGATTGCGAAGTTTTAGTGAAAGGAGAAATTTCTCATTCCAATGGTTGTTGTATATTCCAATTGGAGTTAGGTGAGTATCATTGATCGTGGTGGATTTTAGCGGATGGTAGTCCATAGATCCATGTGAGAACATAGTCTTCTGAGATTATCAGTAGAATCACATCTCCTGGCTTATGGGAGTTAGCTGATTGTACATGAGTTCGAGTCTCCTAGGTAATTGGAGCCAATAATCTATGTAAAATATATTTTTCTTAGTATAAGATTTAGAGTAGCACAACAACAACAAGGGTTTTTTTTTTCTAGTGAAGGGTTTTCCACTAGGTATCTTGTGTCTTTTGTGTGATGGTTTTTGTGGTTGTTTCTGATGACTTGTGTAAATTTTCTCTCATGGTTGTTTGATTTAGCTGCTTCATTTTTTATATTCATGTGATGATATAATGTGTTTCTAGTAAATATATATGATTCAATAGAGAAGTTTAATTTGGTGAAAATTGATAATAAGTCACACTATTAATTAACCCCTCCCTCTCAATAGTCCTCAAATTTTCCAATAATTGGTATCACAACAAGGCTCTTTGGTTGCGTCTTGATCATTAGAGAGTAAATTTTGGGTTTGTTGGTGGAATTTTAATTAATTAATTTATTTTTATTAATTAATTAATTAATTAATTATTATTTTTATTTTATTATTTTTTATTATTTATTTTTTATTTTTTTTCAGAATGGCTTCATAAAGAGTGGCTTTCCTCACTGTTACAGATTTTGATGTATGGGGGGAAAATGTTAAATCTTCCTTATGGATCTAACATTTGGAGATTAGTTTATGGAGGTTGTGGCAAGGATACAAGTGTAGGCAAAGTTTTGCAGCTGGATGTGCAAGCTAGATGCATAATCTATAAGAATCTTCATGACGATGATTTGAAGAGGCTAGTGGTTTTGAAATATGCCAAAGAAATGTGGGAGAAGCTAGAATCCATACTTGGAGATGGTACTAGTGGCAATATGGAGAATGATAAGAGGAGAAAAAATAATAAGAACATTAAGGATGGCCTTCAAAAATAAGAATCTCAGCCACAAGAGTCTTATCCTACTAGTGCAAACGATTCAGCTGATGATGACAAGAAACCAAAAAATCATGAACCTAAAGGTATAAACATTAATGATTTGTCTTTTCAGTTAATATTAATGATCATACTGAAGTACCTAGTGAAGATGAGAATGATATTAAGGTTCTTAGAGCTAATATTTATAGGCTAACAATTACGTGCAAGGATAAAGGAAAACTATTGCAAATTTGTGATGATAAGGAGGCCAAGCTCAAGGAAGAGATTTTTAGTTTAAAGATTAAATTGGCAAAATCAGAAAAAATTAAGGAAGGTATGAGGAAGAAATACTAAGAGAAGGAAAAAAATGTGTGATATTAGAAGTAAAGTGGTGTCCTTGAGAAAGTAGTGAAAGATGGAGAAGAGCATTGTAGCCTTGGATAGTTTGCTTGAGATCCAGAGATCACCATTGGATAAATCTGGTCTTGGATTTCAAAAGGATGAGTCTAGTTTGTATGTTGGAAAAAACACCAAAGTAGAACCAAAAGAACCTATAGCAAACAATTCCAACAACAAGAGTAGAAAACAAAGAAATAAGCAGTAGATTAACCATGAAAACCACAAACAACCCAGAAAAAAATCTCAAGGAGCTCCTACATTCAGCAAATATTTTGCTTCAAGAGAAGATTGTGGAAGATATGTAAAATTCCAAAGGAACCAAAGTTCTTTTTTACCCTTTCATGCATAAGGTAGAATGTTACAACTATAACAGGTTTGTGCATGTTGCATCTAACTGAAGGAATAAAATGTATAGATATAATTAGTGGAGCTTGCAGAAATATCAATAGCCAAGGAGATTGGAAAATACGTAGAATCATGCTTTTTACAGTTATTTCTATTCATGTAACCTATTTGGCCATAAGGAATTTGATTGCAGATCTAACCAATGGAGGAGAAGCATATTGCATGCAAGGTATATAGCTGACATGAGCAACAAGAGATTTGATCCTCTTGGTTGATAACTTGGCCACGTGGAGTGCTACACATGTCATGAATTTTCCCATATGGATAGATACTATTTGTTTCCCTATTATTAAAGGAAAATTTGGGAAAAATAGCAAAAACAAAGAGGACGTAGCGTAAAACTAATGAAGGAAGAAAAGAAGTTGCCAAAGACTGTGTGGAGAAAGATGGAGCAACAACTCTTCAAGTGGTGAAGAGCATCCCCTCCTATAGTCCATGATTATTTCTTGGATAATTATATAGGACTGGATATTTTCATGAGATGTGCATAACCTCAAGGGGAGCATATGGTAGCAATGTGATAGCTTGATGAGTACAAGTTATTGCAACAATACTTGATGAGTTCATTTGAGCCTCATGCACATTCAAGTCCACAGGATCAACTTGCATTTTGGAGGTATATTGAGCTTAGGGGGAGCTATGCATGGTATGAGTTTACATGAGTTATCTGATACTTTCCTCATAATTTTTCGTTCAGTTAGTTGTAGCTTCCTTACACATGTTTTATGAGTGCAATAGTACATGTTTTACCCATATCCTCAACATTAAGTGGGCCCTCATGAAAGCCTATAAATAGATGAGACCCCAAGCTCATTTGGACACAATCATCAAGCACTCTCTTCTCTCTTATATTGTTTGGTTCACACAGGTCTAATGGAGGGAATCTCACACAAAGGGTCTAAAACTATAAGTTTAAAGTTGCACATGTTTAAGGTTTTTGAGTCTTGGACACTTGTAGTTAACTAAAGTTTTCATCCCTAGACGCTGGCATAGTATGGTTATGGGAGTATTTGGGAAGTCTCAAACGCACACACATAGTGTTTATAGGAGCATCCAAGTGGCTAGGGTTTCTTCATTCCAGTTTGGTCCTCAAACACATGCATATAATTGTTTAGGGAGTGTCCAGAATTCCGTAGATAGTCGCACATTAATGGGAGCATATAAGGTTTTAAGATAGATCTGAGTATGTTTGGACCCCGGATGCCCTCATCTAGTTTTCGAAAGAGCATCTAGATTTGTCTTAGATGCCCTCATCTCGTTCTGTAGAGAGCATCCATATTTGTGCTATACGCTTTCGCATGGTAGCTATGCATGCGTCTGGGACCTAAAGATGAGTTATTAGTATGCAACATTGTTCAACATTTTTCAGCACTATGACAATAATATCCAATAGTTAACTACGGTAAATGACAATGCATTATAGTCCTCAGAATCAGGATCTTTTGACTGTAAGTATGTTTAAGGTCATGTTATGGATTTTCTAGTTGTTTTTGTTTCTTTGATGAAGATATGGATCATTGTACTCTCTTTTGCTGAATCATTTGATGACGATCAAAGAGGAAGAATAATTTACAAGGGTTTTCCCCATAGTGGGCTTTTCCCTAGTTTCCGACCAATGTTGGTGTCTCTATGTGTGCATTATTTTCTTCTATTGTTACTTTATGTTTCGTTGCTTTGATGATGATGATGTTGTTATTTATTCATAGTTGCATATGCTATTGAATAATGGTGTTGATCTAAATAATGTTATAATGTTATGGGGTGAACTTAAATGTTAATATCTTAATTAAGAAATGTAATTATTTAAGAAAAGAACAATGTAGCCCTATGAAAACTTCACAAGCATAGGTATCCTTAGTATTGACATAACCAATATATTTTCCCGTGGTATTGTTTTGGAGATTACCATGATACAAGAATCGTTGCTATTGACATAACCATGGCATTTTCCCATGGTATTGGTTTGGATATTACCATGGTACATGTGTCCTTGGTATTGACATAAACAAGGTATTTTATGGTGCTATTGGTTTGGATATTTCCATGGTATAAGTGTCCTTTGTAGTAGCATAACCAAGGTATTTTCCTATGGTATTCACTTGGAGAATTGTTGAGAATATTTTTTCTTTTACCTATGCGAAAAAGGAAAAATAGTGTTGTTGGTTGGTTTCATTGTGTATGTATGTGAATAAAATAAGGTTGCATTATGTGAGTATGCTTCAAACCTATTTGTGAGAAGGATTTGTTAACTATATGGGTGCTAATGGCAGTAGAATGAGAAGATCTATTTGCTGGAGAAGTGTTTTGATTCACAACTTCAGTTGCATATTAGAGAAGTAGAGACTTGTAGCAGAGTTGTTGTAGAGATGGAGAGCTTGGTATAGCTACATATTTTAGACTCTCACTTTTGTTTTGCAAGCATTGCTATTGTATTTGGCACATATCCATTGTATTATATGTTGTTAATTGCATTATGCAGAAATTATAGTTTGGAGTGAGGGTTTGATATTTATGGTTGAGTGTGATATTTTCTTAGTTGTTGGTGATGTTATTCAGATTTGATGCATGTATTGTGGCCACTAGTTTGCTGGAGTAGAGAGCATATTTGTGGTGTTATTTTGATTTGATGAGATTGTATTGTAGCTCGTGATCATATTTCAGAGCTGAATCAAATTGAGCAGATAGTCTTGGGATCCAGTATGAAAATAGATGAAACAAGGTCTGCATAGAGTAGAGGAGAAATGACTTCATGGGTGTGGAGCAGTGATTGTGAAGTTTCAGTGAAAGGAATAGTTTCTCAATCCAATGGTTACTAGATAGTCCAATCAAAGTTGGGTGAGGATCATTGATGGTGGTGGCTTTCATTCGATGGTAGTCTGTAGATCCATGTGAGAACATAGTCTTCTGAGTTGATCAGTAGAATGAAGTCCCCTAGGTGATGGGAGTCAACTAATTGTATATGAGGTCAAGTCTCCTAGCTAATTAGAGTCAACAATCTATGTAAAAGACACATTTTTCTTAATAGAAGATTTAGAGCAACGCAACAACAACAAGGGTGGTTTTTTTCCCGGTGAAGGGTTTTCCACCAGATATCTTGTTCCTCTTGTGTGATGGATTTTGTGGTTGTTTCTGATGGATTTTTTTTGTATAGTTTCTCTCATGGTTGTTTGAATTAGCTTCTTCATTGTTTATATTCATGTGATGATATAATGTGTTGCTGGTAAATATATGTGATTTAGTAGAGAAGTTTAATTTGGTGAAAATTGATAATAAGTCACACTACTGATTCACCTACCCTTTTAGTAGTTCTCAAAGGTTGCCAACACATATCACATGACATCATGAGATTGGGCCACATGCCCCTTTAATATAAACCCACTAATCGCTAAAAAATTCCAACTGTGCCTGCCACATGTTAGTCGTCCATAACTCCATATCACCCCACTGATGTCATCACACTGGTGTGTCATTCCATTTCGTCATCACATCAACCTTAGTTGACACATCGTCTTCTTGATCCAGTAACAAACTACCACATGTCATTGTATTGTCACTTGGATCCACCATCTGTACACTAACTAGGTGTCTGCCACATATCACTACTTTACTAGTCTACTCTAGGGGTTAAAGGTCATGCATCTCTGCATATGAGCCACCATACATTATTTTGACCATTGTCATATCAAACGAAAGGTGCAAGGTGTTTAACATAATTAAAAGGTGCACATATTCATGCACCCAAAGCTATTGATTGGTTGCCAAGTTTATTTTTTCAGTCAAAATGAACAATATTTAAAAAATTGGTGATTTTTGAATAAATTTGGTGTTTTGATTATGATTACAACTACCAACTTCAAATGATCATAACTTCTCATCTTGGAGGAGTTTTTCCAAGTGTAATATACCATTGGAATGGCCTCAAAGAGGCATATGCAGTCATACCATACATAGACTCATTAGGACATCATAGCTTTGAAAAAAACTCAATAAACTTCAAAAAAGTTTGACTTCATTTAATAAGTTCATGCAAGAGATTGGACCACCACTTTGATTCATGAATGCTATTGCTTATAGAATAAAAACACCTACTTAGAATAACCTACCAACTTCACAAAAAAAAAAATACAACTTAGAGTAACCCATACATACATATATATATATATAAGTTACGATGAAATTGATATAGTCGACTATAAATAAATCATTGAATACAAAATTAAAAGATAGGAAATCATACAACGTATTTCGCCCTAAATGAAAAAATAAAGAAAAAAGTTGACAAACTAGGAGAATCGATGCATAATTAGAATTAAACATGGCATGCCCAAAAAAATAAATAAAGTATCCACAATCAGAACGGTTAGACATGTTTTAAATTTTCATTTATTTTCTGAAGAGAAAAATGAATTTTCAGATGAGCATTCCTTCTCCCAATTAAAAAAAAGACAAGTCTTTGATACATAATGCCGATATTTAAATAATAAGACAATGTATAACTGTCATGGCGTCTGTTTGCAGGCTTACTGCACAATGAAAAGTGGAGATATTCGATTCCACAAGAACTCGCGATGACCGTTGATTGATACAACTTTAATGAAATTGACATTACATCATCTTCTCTATTAGCCTTCTTGATACAACTTTAATGAAATTGACATTACATCATCTTCTCTATTAGTCCGTGATTACCGTTCGTTTATTGGGCTTTAACGAAATTGGTCATTGTTTGGATTTGTATCCATGCAGAAATAGCAATCCTAGAGTGTCCAACTTTTTCCATGCAGAAATAGCAATCCTAGAGTGTCCAATTAAAATAATGATAATTCAAATCAGTGATCACTATATTTTAGAATTTTATATTTAAATTGAATTAATAAACATAGAACAATTTGATAGACACATTTTTGAAAGATGCAATGTTTAATAATATGTCAGTTTTTGTAAGAGGTTATGAGTTCAAATTTAAACGTAGAATATGTATACCTTTGTAAACTTTAGTAGTCACATATCATATTAATCTTTCAAAGTGCAAATATTTCTTCAAATTTTGGACTCAAGAAAATTTCTATATTTTCAGAGATTTTACTCATCTAGCCATTTCCTCGAATTAACATGAATCTATATTAGTAAGGCACTCCTTAGACACCTAGAGGTTATATGGTACCCCTTAGACACCTAGAGGGTTATATGGTCCCCCTTAGACACCTAGAGGTTATATGGTACTGATAGAAATCAATCCCATGACATATGAGTACAAACCTACCTGGTTTCCAATCCCTCTAGTCACAGGCATACACATATATAAAGAAAGTATTGTGCTCTTCTATAAAGTAGGTGAATACTCATAAATAATTAGTATAAAGAAGATAGAAAATAAATTCAAAATTGATATTAAAAATTCATTTACAAAAGAGGGATTTTATGTAGTGGAAAATATTTCAACATAGTAAGACCTTAAGTATATCCTTCACTTAATTAATGTTAAGTTGGAGAGTAGAACCTTTTTGCGCACAAAATAATGTATCTAGTGCTCTATTAATCAATATAATTGTACAAATATAGATATAATAAGCTTGGTCTCAAGATATACAAACTATCTTCGAGATATTATCCTCCCATTGAGAAAAATCTCAACCTCACACTCATATAGGAAGCTAGCTAGTTGGAGAGAATATCTCAAACTAGCTGGGCCTCAAACAACCTTCTAAATCATAGGAAGAAACTCTCTAGAGAAAAATTATCTAATAATGACCAATAATATCAACCATAAAATATGGTCACACACATATAAGACAAGTATTAGTTATATAGTCTAACACTCCCCCTTAATGACTATTTGTCTTAATCTCCATATGTTGAGGTCTTCATCTACATCTTCTTTATAGCACATGCACCACTAAAAAGTGAAGAACCTCCTATTCAACAAATTATATCTCTGATCCAACGTGGAACTTTCACCTCGTACCTTGATCATTACATCCCAAAGTTGTCTATGTCCATATAAAGGAACAACCATCTATCGAAGTGTATAGGTAATAGACACTTTTAGACCAAATTTTGAGTGTACATATAAGGGAAGAACCATCCACCTCAATGCACACGTAAGCAGATCGTTGCTCAAATAGGATGTCCCTTTATAGACAAAAGTCATTCAATTTATTGATGAACTTCCCTTGAATGTAAAACTTCACCTGGTAGAGTATACAATAAACTTTAATAGTTAAATTTGTATTCCATATACCAATTTGGTGCCCATGACCTTCAAATTATATTATTATTTTTATTATTACAATAATAATCAATACTTTGCATATCATATTAAAATGTTAAATTCAAAAATTATAAATATGTAAAAAGTAAACAAGAAGCGCATATGTATGTAACTATGAGGGTTTTAATAAAATTAAAAATAATAAAATTTTATATAAAGATGTGAAATTTATATAAATTATTATTTGTACAAACCAACATAAATTTATCTTTAACTTAGAATTTATCAAGCATTCATAGGAATCAAATCTCTCTAGATGCAAACTTTTCCTCTGAGTTTTTCACTTAAAAGGGAGTTTGTAGCTTGAGAGATTTGATACCTCTCATCATCACTTTGTAGAAGCCTAATTAAGATATATATATGTCTGTGACATTGATTATACATGACATTGATTTCCTTAATTTAATGTTATTATTATTATAGAGAATAATTTATTTTATTTTTATTTTTATTCTTTTATATTTTTCATACATAATATTTGCGTTATGTAAATTTCATACAATTACTTGAGTGGAAGGTGAAAATATTTAAATGAGAAAAAAAAAAGTCATAGAAATCTATGAGAGCTCCTCAAATATGAAAGCCAAAGGTCACATGAAATGTATTTATATGTATATTTTGTGAATAATATGTATCACACTATTTATGCAAATTACTCTATTATTTTTATATACAAGTTTTCAAAAATTGCTTTAGAAACATGATGTATGGACTTCCTTGGTTTTTATCTTCTTCATTAACATAAGTTCTGCTTATGCATCTTAAGAGTTCATCATGGATATTTTCTATACTTAACCTTCACGATTCTTCACTCCTGTTACGTGGGAGATCCACATACTACATTTATAGAATCAAATGATTTTAAGTGTTAGAGAAAGAAAGAATTGCACAAGATGTACCTGAGCTTCTAGTTTCGATGGTAATCCTGACTATTAGCACCAACAAAGATAACACTCCCTAGGGAAGGGGGCCCTTCATAACACCTAGTATTGCACATAGCTTCATCCTCTTAGAGACAAAGTTCTACATAGATGTATCGAACTTCCATGAATATAATCAATTCTTTAAATCACCATTTCTTCCTTGACATCGTCAGGAATTGTCATGGATCTCTTCTCCCCACCATTTGTCTGCTGGATTTTAGTGTTGCGAGAGAATGTTACCTTAGACTGGGGAAAACTATGGAACATCAATATGACTTCCCCATTGATTCGTGTGACATTGGGATAATGGGAATGGGTGTTACCAATAAGAGATTGTTGGTATTCAATCCCATTAAATACATAAATAACAAATAAATGCACAGAATGAGAAATTGAATCACACGAAAAAAACACAAGGAATTACATATTAAAACGCTGTCAATGTGTCAAGAAACCTCCACGGGGAAAGCAATTGGATTTACTACTTCTCAAGGTAAAAAATGTCTCTCCAACCATTACATCCAGCCTCTTGGGAAATCATCATTTTTTAACATGAAAAACTTTGTTACATAAATCCCTATGGTTACAAAAATTTTTGAAGACTAAATTAAGGTAATTAGAATTTTAACAATAATTATTGTCATTCATAACAATCTCCACATTGAAAATATTTTTCTTAGTCTCTTGTCCAATCCCATTCATCATATTTTCTACAAGCCAAGATAATCCAAACACCATCACAACTTCTCTACCAATACTTGCTTCGTGAACATGTCTACACAATTCTCATGTGTGTGGACCTTCTTGAGAGCTGATTTTCCACCATTGATCACATGTCTTACAAAATGGTATCTAACATCAATGTTCTTAGGCTTGTTGTGATAAGATGGATTTGTAGCTCAATGAATAACACTCTGACTATCATAGAATACTTTCACCTACTCCTGTGTGCTTCCAAGCTCATCAAGTAGACCTTTCAGCCAGATTGCCTCATTACATACATTTGAAGAACTTATATACTATGCTTAAGTAGTGGACAAAGCAATTGTGTCTCAAAGCTTTGACATCCAACTAATTGCTCCACCTGCAAGAGGAAAGACATATCTTGTAACAGATATTCTTTTGTCCAAGTCACATGCATAATTAGCTTCCAGATATCCGTAGACTAAATCTCACTACCTTCAAACATGATACAATGGTCACTTGTGCCTATCAAATACCGAAGCACCCATTTCACTACTCGCTAATGTTCATCTCCTTGATTTTCCATGAAATTGTTGTAAAATCCAACCACATATGAAATGTGAAGTCTTGTAGATACCACCATACACATTAAGTTTCCTACCACATTTTCATATGGTATGTGAGACATATCCTTATTTTCTTCATCAGTTCTAGGTCTCAAACCCGAAGAAATATTAAAATGGGAAGCTAAAGGAATAGTAACAGGTTACACATTGTCCATACCGAACTTTGCAAGTATTTTCGCCACATACCTATGTTGTGATAACTAGAGCTTTCTATTTTTCTTGTCTCTATGTATCTCCATACCCAAGATATGTTTTGCAGCTCCAAGGTCCTTTATATCAAATGTCTTAGAAAGCTGAGCCTTGAAGATATTGATTTCTTCCATGCTTTTTCTTATAATAAGCATATTGTCAACATACAAAAGCAAGGTAATGAATATTCCATTGAAACTCTTAAAGTACACACAATGATCATACTCACTTCTAGTGAAGTTTTGGCTCACCATGAAGAAGTCAAACTTCTTATACCATTGCCTAAGAGACTGTTGCATGCCATAAAATGATTTCCTGAGCTTGCAAACTAATCTCTATTATGACCTTGTACAAAACCTTCTGGTTATTCCATATATATTGCTTCATCCAAATATCCATGCAAAAAATTTGTTTTAACATCTAACTATTCTAACTCAAGATCAAGTAATGTAGTTAGTGATAACATAGTAAAAATAGAAAAAAAATTACGATTGGTGAAAAAATATCATGAAAGTCAATACCTTCTACTTGAGAATACCTTTTTGCTACAAGCCTCACCTTATATCTTTCAATAACTCCAAAAAAAAAATTCTTCAATTTGAAGACCCATTTTCATCCGACAACACTTCTCCCTTGAGGAAGCTCCACAAGATCCGAGGTTTCATTCTTGGCTAAGGAATACATTTCCTCATCCATAGCCTTCTTCCATTTTTCACTATTCACGTCATCCATTGCTTCCTGATAATAAGAAGGCTCCCCATCTTCATTAATCAATGTAATAGATGAAGCAAAATCTTCGTACCTTTTTGGTGTTTTTCTTTCCTTTGTAGACTTCCTTAGAGTGACTGGTTGCTGAACTAGTTCTTGAAATTCTACAACTTCCTTTACATCTTCTTTACCGTTTCCTTCAGAAGTCTCTTCTTTGTTCTAACTTTTTTAAAAAGGTTGAATCTCCAACTGTATTTGTTGATTTAACAATACTTTTTCATGTTTAACCTTTTTAACATTTGATTTTGGAAGAGAAGATTCATCAAATGTTACATCTCTACTAATGACTACCTTACGTCAATAAGGATCCCACAATTTGTATCCTTTCACAAAATCATCATATCTAACAAAGACATAACATTTTTCTTTTGGGTCTAACTTAGAATGTTGATTCTCTGGAATATAAGCATCAGAATTCAACTAAAAAATCGTAAATATGAATAATCACAAGAATGACCCAGCCAAACTTCTTGTGGAATTTTATAATTAATAGCAATTTAAGGTGATATGTTTACCAAATAACAAGCAATGTATACTTCTTTTTCCCACAACGTCTTCTGCAGGTTAGCATTGTGCTGGGTGTGGAGCATGATTGTTCAAAGGTCTTTGTTTCAGTCGAATATATACCCCAGGAAGTTTGTACACCCATCCACGCGGGGGGTGCGGGGGGGTTTTTTCCCCCCCGCATGGGTTCTGGGAGGCCGATCCCCCCCAGCTGGGGGGTTTGGGGGCTAGTGGTCCCTCGGCGGGGGCTTCAGGGGCAGCGCCTCCAAAGATAAAAACAGATTTAAAATTGCCTTGTAAAAGTATAGTAATTTCTAGTCAATCTAGGCCATTCATTAGGCGGATGATCTG
>APFE030309135.1:0-12709 GCA_000404065.3 Pinus taeda
AAAGAAAGTATATATTATCAAATGAATCCATAGAAAGAGCCAACAATTAATACGTTCTCAATAACACAACAAACCATCTTAAAAGAGATTCTAATTACAAAAGCTAAATAATAACTTTTGGGTAGACAAATAAATATAAATGTCCTAAAACAATATTTTTCATATTGAAAAACAATAGAAACAATAACTTGAAGAGCCTCAACATAAAACTTTAAAAAAAAAATTGAACTTTCATACATCTTCCTACTAATAATCATCAAACCTTCCAAATTAAAAAAAATGCAAAAAAAGTAAAAAGTGAAATTCCTCCATCTAACTTATACTTATAAAAAAATTATCATAATAATTTAATTATTTTATAATATGAAGTTCACTATAAATGAAAAAATATAAAAAAAAACCACAAACAATAAAAAGAAATATTTTAAAAAATAAAAAGAAACTGTAAAACTTAATATTTGGCATTACAAATTATTGCCCACTTCCATTACTCCATTTGACAATGGTTAAAAATTTGGATAGATGAATGGATGAATTATTTGGGCTTTTAAATGGAATGGACAAAAGGCTCAAGTCTACACACACTCACGTGAACAATCTTGACACGTGCATCAAGTGAAAATTTGTTTGACTCTTAAGTGTACAATGGCTAAAACTTTGGATACATTTTCCATGAACATGTAGGAATTATTTGAGATATTAAATAAAGGGAGACAACGTCAATTTTAATGTCTCAAGTCTACATCCACTCACGTGAACACCCTGCGCCCATATATCCACTGAAAATTTGATAGCAACATTGAGCTTAAAATAAAGCCAAAATTAATAATATTGAACTTTTCGCTTTTAAGTGGTTTTTTTACAAGTAACACAATCACACACGATTTTTAAGTGGTTGTTTATTTAGAAATTTATTATTATTAATCTAATTTTAAGATTATGGCCAAGTCAGACATCAAATTGGTGTAGAGATCTTGTTTGTAAACAAGAAACCACTTTCACACTTCAAACGTAACAATCTGACACTAAATGTTTACGAACAGCCATAAATATTCTACCTTCTATAATTTTAAGACTTAAAAAACGACATAACTCTTTTAACTATTAATCCACTCAAACATATATACTATATTATTTATAAATTATGATGAAATAACACTAAACATCTCCTTAATTATATATAAGTATATAATATATATATATATATATAATATATAAATTGCAAAGTATTTATAAATTATTAATCAAATATTAATTAACAATAAACACATAAAAAAGTGATATGCATCCATATTTCATAAAGATAAAGGTACAGATAAACTTGTCAATTAGTCATAAATTTATTTAGCAATAAAATTATATATTTATTGTAATTAAAAAATGTAATAAATTTTTATATATCTATGCTATATATATATATATACTTTAAAGATAAGATAAATTAATAAATTTAAATATTTTATTTTTCAAAATTAAAATAAAAAATTAATTTAAAAATTACATTACTTTATAGTAATAGTTTCCTTATAAATAATAATTTTCCAAAGGAATTTAAGCTTTATATTAATTGGTATTAGAGTTCAACTACAACATTATGGATTGAGTATGTAAATTATTTATTGAAAAATTACATTTGTGTTAGTTTGATAAAAGGATTTAATGAAGTTGTTAAGTTAAATCATCATAATGATGTGTTAATGGTTAATTTTTATTGAGGAATTAGTGAATATGAAATTATTATGAAAAGTTGGTAGTCAAATTTCATTGGAATTGGGAAAATATATATTTTCATGTAACTTACTGATGATATTTAGCTTAATAGTTTTTTATAAACAATATTTTCTAAAGGAATTTTAGCTTTATGTTAATTGGTATTAGAGTTCAACCATAACACTATGGGTTGAGTATGTGAATTATTTATTGAAAAATTGCATTTCTGTTAGTTGGACAAAATAATTCAATGAGTTTGTTAAGTTAGTTTGGCAAAAGGATTTAATGAGTTTGTTAAGTTAAATCATCGTAATGATTTGTTAATGGTTAATTTTCATATAATAATAGAATGAATATGAAATGATTATGAGAAGTTGGTAATCAAATTTCATTGGAATTGGAAAATATTTATTTTCATGTAGTTTACTAATGATACTTAAGCATTGAAATTTATTTGGTGTCTAAGCTTCTTGCCTTTGAGAAGGATTATATGAGAAAACACCATGAAATGTGAATGAAGCTGCATTGATTTAATCAGGACCATGTTTCACTTCATGAAATAAGGTTTCTAGTGATGTATGAGCATTAAACCTCATATGGTGCAAGTCTTTGTAGATTTTTGATGGGAATTCATTATTCAAATTTAGTTGATAATGTGCAAAATGTTGTAGTGAACTATGGGATCAAAATATCAATTCGTGGTGAGCATAATTTGGTTGAACATAGATATTTGTTGTATTTGGCTAAATAGCTAAATTTGTAAAATTAACACAATTAAGCTATGAGAAATCTAGATATAAAATGATCCTATATTAGGTGACTAGAAAATCTTGGAGACAATGGAGAACTCCAATCACTAATGGGATAATTTTCGATGAGATGTGCTATTGGAGGTGGTAATTTATAAGTTTGTCGCTTTTCCAATTAAATACATTATACGTCATTACAACACTATCCACAATCTTTACTCACCAACAACAAAATAATAAAGACTAAATTGCTTATTTATTAGAAGAGTGCACCTAGGGAAATAGCTCCATAAAAAACATAACTAGGGACAATGCAACAACATAGATACACCATCAAATCAAAGTGAATGTGAGTCCAATGCAACCACAAGGTATATTCAACAATAATGCACTAACATCCACCGCCCATTTATCATTGAGTTGAGAAAGTGATCACCATGCATTCACCACCATGAAAAGATAAAAGGAAACCAAAACACTTATTTTCTAGAATTTCTCATGCACATGTTAACGTCTCACCCTTGAAAAAAATAATTTCAAGAAGAAGCTACACAACAACACCTTCTTCAACATTGAGAAATCCCCACCATTATCCAACATACAATCCAACATAAGATAGGTTTAATGTAATTAACAACTCTCATTATCCAACTTACAATCCAACATAGGGTATGCTTAACGTAATTAACGTAATCTCTGACTGTGAATGACGAAGAGTAATGAAATAATAAACCAAATCACAATAACCAACACAACCACTAAAACTTCTCAACACAACTACTAAAACCTCTCACCCTTGAAAAAAGTAATTTCAAGAAAAATCTACACAACAACACCTTCTTCAACATTGAGAAATCCCCACCATTATCCAACATACAATCCAACATAAGATAGGCTTAATGTAATTAACAACTCCCATTATCCAACTTACCATCCAACATAGGGTTATCCAACTTACAATCCAACATAGGGTATCCTTAACGTAATTAAGGTAATCTCTGACTGTGAATGACGAAGAGTAATGAAATAATAAACCAAATCACAATAACCAACACAACCACTAAAATCTTAAATAAGAGCAACGCAAGAACACGCAAAAACCATCAAAATTAGCAATGCATCACTGTGCTTTGTGCTTTGCGTTTACCACTGATCCACCCAATCCACCAACAACCCCTACCCCTAGATATCAATAGGCCAATGGTACATCTACAATTGAGTAACAAAATTGAGAAGCCACATTTAGCTAGGTGGCACATTGTATGATATTATTAAACTGAAGTTTGACTTAAGCATGGTGTGACGAAGCAATTTGTTCACTTAATGTGACTTACTCTTATAAAACCGTGATTTTTTTTTTTTTTTTTCAATTCACAGGAAATCCAATTTGTCAAGATGGGGAGGTACTTTCTTGGAACCCAGCAAAGATGATTGGTCCTCATAATGCCAGCCAAGTGTGTTCACAGTTGATGAGAATTTTCTTCTTCACGTAATAAAATAAATGAGAAAATGTGATGTCATTCGGCACAGTAATGAGATAAATTGGAAAAAATTTCATCTTGATGATGCTCACCAGGTTTATGTCTGGCCACATGATAACATTGAAAAATTCACACCCAACAAACTCGTATGAACATGTCAGCCTCATTAATTAAAAAAAAACATTTGCTAATTATATATATATATAATATTATATTATATATATAATATATAAAACCTTAATGACAAAACATAGCAATCAATCAATATATAGTTAAAAATTGTAGATAAATTTTATTTTGTTATAAAATAATTAATATATATTAAATTTATGTAATTTTATTGAGTTGGTAGATATTTTTCTATGTTTTTAATTATTAAACGTATTCAAAATAAAAATCTATAAATAAGACAATCAAATTTATTTAAAGATCTTAATATATGAATGTTCATTATTTATATTTTTGTTATTAAAAAAATATATAAATACATAAATTAAATTTCATAAACTTTTTTTTAACTAAAAGTCTTAAATAGGCACATTTCTAAGTAATATCTGGCTAAGACATTTTTAAGTAATATTTAGTCTAGATGATTTATGTATCGATGCAAATCATTATGTGTCTATAACATTAACACCCTCATAGTTATCTACATTAGTATAATACTGTGGTATGCAACATCTTCTAGGTTTGAGGTAGTGTCCTTGATAGTGGGTTCAAAACACATAACTCTTTTGGGTTATGTATGTGGTTGTGAAGATTAAAACATTTGTTGCATTGAATTTCAATTACATGCTCTTGGATCCAATTTATGTATGCATAACTTTGTAGCTTGCATGTGCATAACGCAATAGCTTTATATGTGTGGCATGCACCACTTGGTGCACACACCTACAACTAAGGATGCCCACTAACATTTTGTGGGTTTACTAGCTCAACAAAACCGACATAGAAATTTCTATCAATTTATCTTCTCCTCCCCATGTAGGGCATCACATTCCTTATTGACCACAAAAGGGTCTCACTTCCTAAAGGCACACTCACACCTTTTTTAATGATAATGATGTCCTAACTGAAGTGAGCCAATTGAAATAATATTTTTATTGCATCAAATTGTTTTAAAGAAATGGTGGTTTTAACATCACTCTCCTTTTATAACCATGCTAATGGTATTAGTGGGTAACAAAGAGGAAGCCTTGAGGAGAAACATAGGAGAAACATACAGTTGAGATGACTTTATGGGTAACATAGCCACTTAACATGATGATTTGCAAGAGTAAGACTAATTTAGTTGGTTTTCCACCAATCTAGGAGGATCTCCACATTTGACATATTAGGTACTAAGTTTTGCAAAGAGTTGTTCACACAATGAAGAACTCATACATATCTTGATGATGCAATTTGACTAGGGTCACATAGAGTTTGTATGTAAAAGGCATGGCTTATTGAAGTTTTGGGGAAAAAATTAATTTGCTTAATAAACATGCTCTTGTATTTTTCATTTTATTATACTAGGAAACTAATGCGAGTGGGAGAGCTACGTAGCATTATGGCTTCCTATTCTAAGGGAAAAGTTGAATTATTTATGGAAATAATTAATATTTTTTTCAACCATCCAATTGTGCTAAGATCTTGATCTATTGGATGTAGAGAGTTATTCTCTCTTTATAATGTTGAGGTATATTTTCTAACAAATTCACTCATTCAAAGGAAATAATATTTGTAAGCTCTTTTGAAGAGGATAATCAAGTAGAAAGCTTTTTGTTGAATTTTTATCCCTTGTAAAAACAAGGAGAACATTGTATTGAAGCCTCGTATAGAGAGAACCATCCCTTTATTGAGAGAAATTTATAATCCACTTATTGGGACAATAAACCACTTATTACGAGAAGCTTTTTCCCTTTGTCAAGGAGATATTTACCAACCACTTATTGGCTGAATGTTTTCAACCCTTTTTCTAAAAGAAGAATTAATGAAGTGGTTCATTGATTGAGTGAACTTAGAGACACAACCATAATTTGGTGAATTCCATTATCAATTTGGTTTTTATATTGTCTCATTATTTTCTTGTTGCTTAATTTCAATTCTAATGTTGAATGCTAATTATCATGCCAATTTTCAAATTAAAGATGTATTTAAAAAAAATGAGAAATATGTAAGGCATTCACAAATGAGAAAAATCGAGTCACATTTATATTGCCCATTTTTAGATCAAGTTTGATTATAGCATATTTATCCAAAGGGTTTGTTACCAACCTTTATGCTTTGTGTTATAATTTTCCATTTATTCCATTTGCGATTTGGAGGTGCATGTTTGTTGGTTGTAAATGTACAATCCTAGGAAATCGTGATATTCAAGAGGAAAAATCCAAATTAATGAGGAAATTGCAATTATTTGAGGAAGAGAAGCAAGAATTGCAAGATAAATTGTTGTTCCATGAATAATTTCTCATGGGAATCATTCAAGAGTTGCAACTTAAGTTGCAAACCAAGTATGAGTTTTGGAAAAGTTACATAATGGTGAAGGGGTGGAGGAGAAAGAAGAGTTTTCTATACAAATAATATTATCCTCTACCTTAAGTGCTCAAGCCATAATTGAGGTATGCATGATAAAAAAATTCATTGTGTTCTCACTCTTCCCATCAAGATGTATATGCTTCTTTTAATGAATTTGAGAAGCATGGTTGTGGTATTTGTTCTAAATTTCTAACCAAGATGGTTTTTGATGGAAAGTTCCTTAGCACCAATAACCAAGGAATGACTAATCCCATACAAGTTGATGAAGACCTTGTTATACAAGTTTTGGATATGGCAAAGGAGAAGATCGAGAATGATCCCAAACAATTGAAGTGAAAGAAGCTTCAAGAGAAGATCCCAAACCATTAGCTCTACAGAAACAACTCATGCAAAGAGATGGCACATTAATTCATGATGGCAACATCGATAGAAAGTAAAAAAGAAGAAAGTTACAACCTTTAAATCATGGGAAAAATATCAAGAAAGAATGCAAAGCATCTACAAAGAGAGATGAACAACCCATATGAGGAGGTAAAACATTTTTCCCTCACCATACTTGCACAAAAGATAGCCTTGAAAGGAAGGTGCAACATGACTACTCCAATGTTTTCTTCAATTATGAGAAGAATGGCTATGAGGCACAAAATTTTTGGTATACATATCCATGTACTTTTCGTGGATTAAATAACTATTACGTGGCCATGTGTTGGAAGAGAAAGTGCATACGGAGGAAGATCATGTCATCTAGGAAGGAGGCAAGATGTAGAGACCACTCTCCAAGTCAAAATAAGGAAAATAACAAGAATTTTTTTTTTTTTTATCTAAGAAAATGGGCAAGAATTATTGCACTCATTGTAATATAAGTAGTCATTGGGTTGACAAGTTCTATAAACTTCTTTCACAATTCCCAATGAATTGGAAGGAAGTCGTTAAAGCACTTTGAATAGGGTAAAATAGACTCCATATGCAAAAGATGTGGCTTGTTGAAGTTTTGGGCAAACAAGCGAAAACAAACTGGAATGCTTAGTACATAACTATTGTATTTTTCATTTTTATTGTAGTAGGAAACTAATGCTAGCGTGAGAACAATGTAGCATTAGAGTTTCCTAGTCGAGGGGAAGAGATGGTACCTTCATGGGCATAGTCAATAATTTTTTTAAACTATCGATTCAATTATTCCTAGATCCTACTTTATTGGATCTAGAGAGTTATTCTCTCTTTAGAATATTGAGGTAGTTTTCAACAAGAAATAATTATTAAAGCCTGCATAGGCAATTTTTCTCTTGGGATAAAAATAATATTTGTAAGCTCTTTTGAAGAGAATAAGTGAGTAAAAGGTTTACCTCTGAATTGTTAGCTCCTTTTTTTTCTTTTTCAAAAGTATAACATTGTATTAAAGCCTCATATTGAGAGAACCAACCTCTTATTGGGAGAAATTTGTAACTACTTTATTGGGAGAATGAGGCAGTTATCATGAAAAGATTTCGTCATTTGTAAAAGAGAGAGCCAACCCTTTATTGGGAGAATATTTGAAGTGCTTTTCGCAAAAGGAGAAGCCTTAAATTGTAAAGAAGAATTAATTTAGTGGTTTGCCAATTGAGTGAACCGAGAGACATAGCTAGAATTTGAGTGAAATTCGTTATTAATATAGTGCATATTGTCTCATTATTTTCTTGTTTAATTTAAATTTTAAATGATGAATTTTAATTATTATTCTAATTTTCAAGTTAATGATGGAAAATTGAGAAATTTTTAAAGCATCGCAAAAGGAGAAAAACCAAGTTGGTTTTATATTTCTTATTTTTAGATCATCTACATCGTGATAATTGAGGTTAGTGTCGAAATATACCATATAATACTGATAATTGGGATCTAGGGTAGAGGGCTTAACCATGGATAAAATGTTGGAGCTTTTTCACTCGGCACTTAAAAGATGTATAGTTCAACATGAACTTATGATATAGGGATGAATGAATGTTGATAGAACCATCAAATAAGTATAGTATCAAATTGATCTATAGGAGGCAACAATTAATACGTTGCCAATAATGTAACAAATCATCTTAAAAAAGATTCTATTCACAAAGTCTAAAGAATAACCTTTGAGTATAAAAACAACTATAAATATCCTAAAACAATAATTTTCATATTAAAAAACAATGAAGATAATAACTTGAATAACCTCAACATATAACTTTAAAGAAAAATTTGAGCTTCCATACATACCCCTACTATCATCAAACCTTTAAGCTTAAAAAATATAATTAAAAGTAAAAAGTGCAATTTCTTCATCTTAACCTCTAACTTTATTAACAAAAATTATCATAATAATTCAATTATTTTATTTAATTATGAATTTTCAAACCATAAATGAAAAAGTATTTAAAAAAATGAAAATAACTGTAAAATTTAATATTTGACCATGCTTAAAAATTTGGATACATGAAAATGGATGAATTATTTGAGGTTTTAAATGGAAGGGTTACAATTTTAAAGGCTAAGTTAACAGCCTTGCACTTGATTATCCTTTCCCGGACTCCATTCGACTCAAGTGTACAATGGCTAAAAATTTAGACACATTTTTCATCAAAGTGGAAGGGATACAACGTCAATTTTAATGTCTCAGACTCTCAAGTCTACATGCTTGAGACATCTACCGGAAAAATGGATAGCACATTCAGCTCAAAATGAGCTAAGCTCATTAGCTTGGTACATGTCGATTCACAACTTCTCTGCATCGTATAATTCCATTACTTTCGATTCTGTGAAAGTATAACACAACAATTCTCATTGCACGAAGACGTCTCTTGCTTCCAACCAGACCTGTTGCTCATCTGCACAACAATTCCACACAAAACCAAATCTTTTTCTTTAACGACTTTCTTAGCTTTTCAATACAATATCATATCAACAGTGATTCTGCTTATTGCTTTCCTTTCAATAAACTTTTTGCAGTTACATTTTTGTCTCCGCAGCAAGAATATAGGGCTCCAAACCTCTTATTCTACGGTTCCTCAACCTAAAAATAAAACAAATTAAAAGTAGAAGCCCCCCTATTGCATATATAATTAAGATATGTGAAAATGATCTCTTTTGAAAGATAGTATATAGGTTCTAAATAAAACACTTTTCCGACGAACACTAATTAATCTGCTAATTAGATTGATTAGTGAAGCCATCATTAGTGAGTATTAATATGATATACTATTGTATTAGTGTTTTCACTATAGTTTTTCATAAATTTAGTGAAACTATCATTATTGTTCACTGACAAACTATCATTTGAACTAACTGTCAGCCGCCAACGCAAACCTATTTAACGAGAGAGGCTAGTGATCCTGAGTGGATCATGGTGCTAACACCACTCCCCTATGATTTTGTTTTTCACAAAAGAACAAACCCCATGGTTTGATTGATATGGCCCCATACAGTGTAGGAATTTCAAATCTGAATCACTTGTCAATTTGATGGTTTAAACAACTCTAGCACCAGTTCTAATCATTTTAACAAAAGATGTTGATGGTTATGAAAAAAATTGCGTTGTATTTGATGAGAAAATCAACCTGTGGTGGGCAAATTTTCCATCAAATTCCATCCTTAGCCCCATCTGAACTCATCCGAAGGGCAAGGCCAGACATGCATCAAAACTAACATTGTTCGATTGTTTGAAGCTCTCTCTACAAGCCCTATTGAATTTGATAATGAAATAATGAAAGGCAATAGCCTTATTTTTCCATTAATTCCCTGAATGAGGTGGATATTGTTTAGGTAATTTATTCCTTTACCCGCTCCCACTAGCAAAGTGTAGTGAAACTCTCCTACCATTATATGATTCTCCATATGGGTGTGAATAACTCGCACCAATGAGTTGAGTGCCCCAACTTTTAATATTGATTCTATGTTCAGTCAGTTCCTTCGACTGAAGCAAGTTCTTCGTGAACAACAGGTTTTTTGAAGTCAGATCGAAGTGGGATGGATCTTTGTGTGTTAATTGAACAACACTACAACTCTAAGATTGCTTATTACCTATAGATCAATGTGAGTTTAGACTAAGAAAACTACATATGTGTTTTTCATTTATGGACGTCAATTGTTGGAATTTTCTGCTAAATTCCTTAACAAACAGACAACACAAAAAAAATACTCTGTTTTTACTCTGTTTCTGAAAATTTTGTTTTCTGGAAATGGTGTTGCAGCAACAGGATTCGGTGTTGCAACAACGCTGATCGTGGTGTTGCAGCAACAGGAAATTTCTAATAATTTAAAAATAAAAACTGAAAAACAGAGTAATACTCAGCAACACAGAAACTGGTGAAACAGTAACTGAAACTTTAACTTATATTCAGTAAAACAACTGATATAATAAAACAACTGATACAACCAAACAGCTTCCTTTATCTCAGAAAATTGCACGTGTTTAAGCATTGTTGTGCGGTTACAAAACACTATGTTTTTGTTCAGAACTCTTGCTGTAAACACTTTGTTTTTGTTCAAAACGCTGCTGTAAACACCCTGTTTCTTCCCTGAAACATTTTTCACGCCTGTCTATAAATTTCATTCATATACTCACGCTACTACGTACATAAAAAAAACTTCTGCACTGTTGTGCATTACAGAGAGAACTCTATCTCTGTTAAAAAAAAACTTACGCACACTGCTGTGTTTTTACATACTGATTCAACTGAAAACAGAAAACAGAACTTAACATATTTTATGTGCCGTAAAAACAAAACTACATATGTGAATTAAAAACAAATTAAAATCCTACCTACACAGCAATTAATTACCATCATTTCGTGGGAGTCCTCCATGCCGTAATAAATTGTTGTGTAATCGCTGATTCAGAAAGGACTGGAGCTGTGGCTGTTTACTGGAAAAATCATCAATGCACAGGTATGGCAATTGATTCAACTGGAGCTGCGGCTATTTACTGGCAAAATCATCAATGTAGAGGTATGGTAGTTGATTCAACAGTACAGGGGTATGGCAAAGGACAACCCCTGCGGTTGAAAATAATATTTCAACACTTCCCTTTAGTTTCAACTGTTGGGTTATCAGTCATACCCAGACATTTCCTCAAAAACTCAAAACTTTTCTATCCCAAAGGCTTGGTTAGGATGTCTGCAACCTGCTCTTGAGTTTTGCAATGTACTAAGACAATTTCTCCATTATTTACCAACTCTCTGATATAATGAAACCTTGTGTCAATGTGTTTCGTTCTCTTATGAAACACATAATTTTTGGATAATGCAATAGCAGAACTGTTGTCACAATAAATCACAGTTCCTTTTGCCTACTCTTGGCCTAAGCTGCTTAACATCCTTCTCATCCAAACTGCTTGACATGTTGCTGCTGTAGCTGCCACGTACTCTGCTTCTGCTGTGGACAATGCCACAATTGGCTGTTTCTTGGAAGCCCATGAATTGGCTCCTGAACTCATGTGAAAAACGTAACCGGATGTGCTTTTCCGGTCATCTACACTTCCAGCCCAATCACTGTCAGTGTATCCAACTAAATCTGAACATTCTGAGACAATATATAAAATCCCAAACCTTTTAGTACCTTTAACATACCTCAGAATCCTTTTTACTGCCTGCCAATGTGCTTCTTTTGGCCTCTCCATGAATCTGGAAATTAGACTAACAGCATACATTATATATGGCCTAGTTGTAGTCAAATACATGAGGCTGCCAACTATGCTCTTGTACAGACTAGGATCAAAATCCTTGCTGCTGTCCTCTTTGCTGAGTTTTAATCCCATCACTGTGGGAGTGATTGCTGCCTTGCAATCTTGCATGTGGAATCTTTCCAACACTTCATTTACATATCTTGCTTGAGAGATAAAAATTCCATTTTCATTTTGATCTACTCCTATTCCTAAGAAGTATCTCAGCAAACCCATGTCAGTCATCTCAAATTCTTTTTTCATGGCTGATTTAAAATTTTCAATGAGGTAGTCATCATTACCTGTAAAAATCACATCATCAACATACAACACTACAATTAAAATCTTACCATCCTTTTCTTTGATGTAGACG
The DNA here is from genome assembly GCA_000404065.3 of Pinus taeda. Taxonomy (NCBI): domain Eukaryota; kingdom Viridiplantae; phylum Streptophyta; class Pinopsida; order Pinales; family Pinaceae; genus Pinus; species Pinus taeda. The sequence continues at coordinate 12,496 of APFE030309135.1, forward strand.
GTGGGTTCTCCCTCACATTTGTCAAATTCATTTTCAAGTAGATAGGAATCTATCCTACTGTACCATGCTCTTGGCGCTTGCTTCAGCCCATAAAGAGCTTTCTTCAGTCTGCACACTTTGTGCTCTTCACCTTTCTTCTCATAGCCTAGAGGTTGTTCAATGTAAACCTCTTCCATTAACACTCCATTCAAGAATGCTGACTTCACATCCATTT
>APFE030309135.1:13089-26757 GCA_000404065.3 Pinus taeda
ACCTTTTGGTAGCTCAACCAAATCCCATGTCTTGTTTCTCTCTATGGCATTGATCTCCTCATCCATAGCTTCTATCCATTTCTTATCCTTAATTGCATCTTCGAAATGAATAGGGTCTTCAATATGACAATATAAAGCAAATAAAGAATTCATACCTTCATTTGCTGCTTCTTGCTCATAAATGTCATTTAAATTTCTGAACTTCTTACCTCTTTCATTTGGTGTATAAGTGCTTGAAGAAGCACTTGAATTTCCTCCTTGAGGTGTGCTTGGAGAAGCACTTTCATTTCTTCTCAAGGGTGTCTCTTGTTGTTCTGTTGTTGGTGCTGCTGTTTGGGAATATGTTTCAGCCAACTCCTCATCATCATCATGAGACAAACAGTTTTTAACATTAACTGTTTTCTCTATGCTTCCATTCCAAGCTTCCTCCTCAATAAATTGAACATCTCTACTCACAAAAACTTTTTGGTGGATGGGATATACAACCTGTAAGCTTTGGATTCCTCACTGTATCCAATGAAAATACATTTCTCCCCTTTGCTATCCAACTTCCTCCTTAGTTGATCTGGAATGTGTGCATAAGCCACACATCCAAAAACTTTCATGTGGGTGACACCTTGCTTTCGCCCACTCCATGCTTCTTCCAGCACTTTGTTCATCACTGCTTTTGTAGGACACCTATTCAAAATATATACTGCACAGTGTACAGCTTCAGCCCAATAATCATTTGGCAAATGCTTTGCCTTCAACATGCTCCTCGCCATATCCATGATTATTCTATTTTTCCTTTCAGCAACTCCATTTTGCTGCGGGGTATAGTTGGCTATAAATTGCTTGTGAATTCCATTTTCTCTGCAAAACCTCAGGAATTCTTTGGAGATATACTCACCTCCTCTATCTGTTCTCAAAACTTTGATGCGCAGCCCACTCTGATTTTCCATAAGTGCTTTGAAATTTTGAAAATTTTCAAACACTTCGCTCTTATTCTTCAGGAAATAAACCCAAGTCTTTCTGGTAAAGTCATCAATAAATATTAGAAAATATTGGCTTCCTGCAAGTGATGGAGCTTGCATCGGTCCACATAAATCTGAGTGGACAATTTCTAAGGGTGCCTTTGCCCTTATGCTTTTCCCGGTTGGAAAACTTTCTCTGTGTTGTTTTCCCAATATGCAACCTTCACAAAGGCTGTCCGGTTTCTCTATCAATGGTAATCCTCTTACCATCCCTTTTCTGCTCAACAAATTTAGACCTCCAAAGTTGAGATGTCCAAATCTCAAATTCCACAACCAATTTTCATTCTTTGGCACGCTTTGGAAAGCCTCTTGGGTAACTGCTGCAATTACTTCTTTGTTTTTCAAATCTACTCTTATTCTAAGAGGGAACATTATGTTCCTTGTCATCTTTACTTCAACAATGCATAGCTTGTTGGGTGCTCTATCCATGATGGTGCATACATCATTCTCTAAGAAAACATTGTAACCTTTTTGAACAAGCTGTCCAATACTCAAGAGGTTACACCTCATTCCAGGAACATAATAGACATCTACTATGGTTTTCCTTTCTCCTTTCTTTGTAAATATTTTAACTTCTCCTTTTCCCATAACAGAGATTTTGCTATCAGTCCCAAGTGTGACTTGTGATTTCACACTTTGATCTAAAGCATAAAACAGGGCTAAGTTTCCTGTCATATGGTTATTGCAACCGGAATCTAGAAACCATATATCCTCACTGTTTGTTTCAGCCATATTACAAGCTAACAATACATTATCTTGGTTGGTATTTTCTCTAGTAATATTTGCATTAGATCTATTGTTCATATCACGCTGCTTCTTCCTACATTCACTGGCATAGTGCCCATATTTTTTACAATAATAACATTGGACATTGGATTTTTCATACCTTTGTCCTTGAGCATGATGTTGTCCACTTTGTTGGATGCTGCCATGGCCTTGCTTCTGATTTGGATTGGTGCCTCTTCCTTGAGCATTTGTTGGGCTGCTTCTTCCACCTCTGTTTTGGCTTTACCTCTTCCTCTCTTGTTTCCTCTGCCTTGACCTCTTCCTCTTCCAAAGGACATCTGGGTCTTGAAGGCTTGCTCTAGAGATGAGTTTTCATTTCTACTCAACCTCTACTCATGTTATCAGTGATGCATGGAGTTCATCAACTGAAAAGTTTGAGAGATCCTTTGTCTCTTCTATGGTGGTGACAACCACATCAAACTTTGAGGGTAGGACCCTCAATAGTTTCTCCACAATCCTCCTTTCTTCAAGAGTTTCTCCATGAGACCTTATCTGTGTGACCAGACCAATTGCTTGTGTGAAGAATGAGTCAATATTGTCTGACTCCTTCATGCGCAGGTTCTCAAAATCTTTCCTCAGCAACTGTAGTTTTGTTGTCTTCACTCTCTCCATGCCTTGATAGGTTTTCTTGAGAGTTTTCCATTCTTCTCTGGATGTCTTAGCTGCTGCTATCCTTGGAAACACACTCTCATGCACTGCTTGATATAAGAATACAAGGGCTTTTGAATCCTTCTTCTTATTTCTTTTCAACAGCTCTTTTTTCTGCCTGAGTTAATCCATTAAACTCTTCTTCATTTGCTGGCTCTTCAAATCCATATTCAACAAATTCCCATAAATCTTGTGAGGCAAATACAACCTTCATGGTTATGGCCCAATAGTCATAGTTTTTCCCGTTGAACTGTGGGAGTTGGGTATTAAACATACCCATGCTGGTGCTGGCCATTCTTTCAATACTTGACTTGGATTCTTTCTTGGCTGAGTCTCCACGCTGCTGGCGAAGCTGCTACCACAATAAACCCTTTCTTCAGCTTCTTTGACACTTCAAAGAGCTTACACTGGCTCTGATACCATGTTGGAATTTTCTGCTAAATTCCTTAACAAACAGACAACACAAATAAATACTCTGTTTTTACTCTGTTTCTGAAAATTTCGTTTTCTGGAAATGGTGTTGCAGCAACAGGATTCGGTGTTGCAGCAACGCTGATCGTGGTGTTGCAGCAACAAGAAATTTCTGATAATTCAAAAATTAAAACTGAAAAACAGAGTAATACTCAGCAACACAGAAACTGGTGAAACAGTAACTAAAACTTTAACTTATATTCAGTAAAACAACTGATATAATAAAACAACTGATACAGCCAAACAACTTCCTTTATCTCAGAAAATTGCAGGTGTTTAAGCACTGCTGTGCGGTTACAAAACACTCTATTTCTGTTCAGAACTCTTGCTGTAAACAGTCTGTTTTTGTTCAAGACGCTGCTGTAAACACTTTGTTTTTTCCTTGAAACATTTTTCACACCTGTCTGTAAATTTCATTCATATACTCACGCTGCTCCGTACATAAAAAAAACTTCTGCACTGCTGTGCATTACAAAGAGAACTCTATCTCTGTTTAAAAAAAACTTACGCACACTGCTGTGTTTTTACATACTAATTCAACTGAAAACAGAAAACAGAACTTAACATATTTTATGTGCCGTAAAAACAAAACTGCATATGTGAATTAAAAACAAATTAAAATCCTACCTACACAACAATTAATTACCATCATTTCGTGGGAGTCCACCATGCCGTAATAAATTGTTGTGTAATCGCTGATTCAGGAAAGGACTGGAGCTGCGGCTGTTTACTGGAAAAATCATCAATGCACAGGTATGGCAATTGATTCAACTGGAGCTGTGGCTATTTACTGGCAAAATCATCAATGCAGAGGTATGGTAGTTGATTCAACAGTACAGGGGTATGGCAAAGGACAACCCCTGCAGTTGAAAATAATATTTCAACATCAATTTCCCCTATCCCCACTCTTTTTCCATGCAATTCAGTTTTGTCTATCCATAGTTACAGCTACCCCTCGGGACTAGCTCTGGCCTTGTTCACAATATGGTCTTCTATGTTAAGCAGTGACAATATACTTTTCGATTCTATCCCACCAACTCATCGAATTCCCCATTGACCCTCATCTATATACCATTGGATTTATCATCATCATCAGTTTCCCTGCCTTGGTTATGACTTGCTTGTTCAGACTATGTGGACAAATCAACATGTGAAGGTTGTGACGTGTTGTGCTAGTGGGTAATCCAGTAACCATGTTTGAGGTAGACAAACTTGGGCCTAGTTTCTAGGATGATTCCTCAGTGACATAGGTAGGGACTCGTATGGGCTTGGTCTATTAACTAAATCTCCAGCAAAGTGCCAAGCCATTGATATATATATTGCTTCACTTGATAGGGTCAAGCGATTTTGGACTCCTTCGGGCAGGAGAGATGCCTTTTATATCCCTATTTTACTATGAAAAGATGTAGTAGTCTTCTAAAGGATCAATGGATGTGCTTCTGCCACTGTAACATGTTACCCATAGTCATTGGATACCCACATCACCAAATTGAGTTTTGTATATGTACTATTTATTCAATAGACTCTTGGTGTTTCTATGGGCCACCTCGAAATTTGAAACATGCTTCTTATTATAAGGTGGTGGAAATCCATTAGATGCTTTAGCTTCCAGGTCAGGTGGGCACAAATTGAGTGACTGACTACTATTCGAATTTGTATCTTGTCATTGGTCCCACTAGGACTTTTTCAAAGGTTTTCTTGTGCAGAGCTTTCAATCTGTAGAAAGCTCTGCAAAATAAAATCTCCGCACACTTGTCTGCACAAGCAAAGTTAAAATGGTGAATGTAGAAGAATCATAGTTGAAGACACTTTTACCTAGTATACAAAACTTGAGGCACTGCAATAAACATTTATTGCACATTTATTGTGAGTTTGATATTTCCCTCCACTTACACATTTACTCGCACAATGAAATTGATGACAATGAGCTATTTGTTATACATGTGCAGAGTTTTGCCTATGCGAAGCTTTCATTGTGCATAAAGCTTCACACAAGCAAAGATCTGCACAGAAGGTCCTCCACACAATGAAGGATGTGTAGTAATTGTTAATTATATATGTTTTTTAATTGGTGTTATGTTTATATAGTAAATAAAGTTTGGATTTCTATTAGTTTAATAACACCTTCAACAATGTAATAAAATTAATGACAATATAATAGAGTGTGGAGAGCAAAGTCCACACATAGGTGGTTTCCATTGTGTGAGCTCCACACTCCGCATGGCATTAGGGAACTAGAGGATTGGTCTCTCGTCTACACAATCAACATGCCCAATGATAATGTCCCTATATTTGTGAATCAAATACAATTTCAAACATTCGAGATCCCTTTCAAACTCCTCAAGATTTTTCAAGAGAAACACAACATAATCAATAATATTAAAGCATGTCCTAGTATGGTAACCATTTCTGTTTTCTAATTTTTAAGTGATTTACCTCACACGAATGCATCTCACTTCACCTACCTCCTTAGAGCATTTACATGACAAAAATCATTAATTCAACCATGAGAATTCTATTTTGAATTCAACTTAAAAATTTTCATTTCTTTCGTAATATCATTGGCATATGAATTTGTACTGAGGAATTTTTCTCCCTAAGTTATAATTTGAAAAACAATCATGCTTTGCAAACATTTTTGTTGTTGAATGTACTAGATAGGGAGGTTTGAATTCTCCAATGGAATTTGTTTGATCTTTGAAGTTGTTCTCCCACAAATTCTGATTGGTTTTACTCGTTATGCTTGTAAGTAGGGATAGATTGCTGAAAAAAAGGATATGAAAACATATTTGTAAAAATGTTGAATGTCCTAAAACGCATACTAGTAAGATGGACAACCAAGTTGGAATCATATTGCAAATCAAAGGTGTCTTCAAGAAAATGTAAAAGGCCAGGGACATAGTATATGAAGAGATTATATCTTACCACGGCTACAATAATTGGATAATTGATAATTAATACCTAGCCCCTTATGTGCACTGGCATGATCTTTCAAGAAAAATGTCTTCGTTTAAAATTAAATGCTAGACACTTCCATTTATCTGCTTGCATGGTATCTTTTCTGGTAGAAATCTAAGAGCTTCTTGCATAACCAAGTTGTTGATCAAATGGAAAGTTGATCTATTTTCTTGCAATTAATCTTTCTACTAAAAATCCAAGACTTACTTACATAACCAAGTTGTTGATTCTATTATGAAAATCTGCGTCAAAATGCATTTGAAATTTGCAATGCCATTTTTTAATGAGATTGCATAAACTTAGGAAGTAGTTTTCCTCAAGTTACAATATGAATATGGTCTTCTTTCCCTACACATGTACACATTTCCGTTCTAGTAGACTCATTAGGGTTGTTTTCATTCTATGTTGGAACCTCTATGATTTGTGAAGTTGTGCACTTTTCTCATGAAATTTCTCCTTGTTTGGTTTGTTCTTTAAAAAATAGACTTGACTGTTAGGATTGATGTCTAGAATAAAAGGTGAATTATCTCTGCTACTACTGAAACAATTTGGAGAATATATTTCTAGGTCCTTGGTTGATATGTACATGTAATTGAGTAGAGTGCATTTAAAATGAAACAACAATGAGTTTGAAATCTATTATTAGGTCTATTAAACATGAGGTTGCATATTGCATGAGCAATTTTTCCATTGAGGGAAATCACCTCTAACCACGTTTATCAAAACATAGTAGCAACACAAGAAATTATTAACAAACATGATCTGTAAACCCTGGTCATGAGAATAATTGCGCAATGAAGTAGAACACACTATGCCTTCCCATTTAGAAACCCTAAGGGTGCTGATGCCAGGACGCTAGGGTCTGGACATACCCAATTTATTAACATAGGTAACATGTTACATTATATCCCTTAAGATGTAAGTTCAAGCCATGAATTAACTCACAAAAGATCTTACAAATTCAATTGTTGAATCTACTTGCCATATATAGGCTAGTCATGACGTTAAATATTGTGTGTCGTGGTGGAAACGAAAATTGTTACACCGATGTGTGAGGGATGAGGCTTCTAAATATACCTTATAAATCAAGGAGATGGGTATTTTATAATTGATTTTCCAGGAAAGGTATTTTTTTTATTGCCAGTGTTCAATTTTAGTTATCCCGTTTATATAATTAATTGTATGTATGTTTTGTCAAGTTTCATCATATTCAGAGACTGAATATTACTATTTATTTGACATATAGAGGGACTCAATATTGCATTTTTAATTGATCAACATATGAGCTCTTGTACCAGATTGATTTTCCTAAAGTTAATAAAGACCTTTCCACCTAAGACGAGGTCTCTGGTAGACATATAGAAAGAGTAATTGAATGTATATTATTGAAGAAGAGGTTTTTATGGCTTTATTATTGTTATATTATTATGAGGGGAGGTGCAGTGTTACGCTCCTGTACAACTATCCGCCTCAAGCTACTCAACCTTAGTGTCATCAAACCACTGTGAGGTTGCATTAGTGTGTGCAACTGTTCTTCTTCCCGAACCTAGTTTGAGTATAGTTCATGTAATATATATCGCGTTGTATGAGAGGTTACAAGCTGCATCACACAAGTTCATTTTCATAGACCATTAATAACACAATACTAAGAAATTCACATTAATAACATGAAACATAATAGGTTCACAATAGTAGTATAAATAATTAATGACACAATGAGCACAAGAGTTGGAGGATTGGAAGGAAATGTTACACTAGATTCAGTGATGCCATTTATTTACCTAAAAGCCCAAAACGTTGAACACCATTTTCCTAAAAAACCTTAATAGAAACGTCGTGAAGTCCTGAGAATTCAATTCGTTTTTAAGCAACTCCCTAATGAACTTGGTATAGGAAATTAAATCACATGCGGTGGAAAATTTAATAGGAAATATACAAAAAATCCACGAGTCCTTGTGTATATCTTTGATTATTCAAAGCTTTCATTGTGGGTAGGAAGCTTCTTTTGCATAGTGAATGTTGGCATTGTGGCTAATGTGTTGTTCCTGATGGTAAGCTACTTGATAAAGATGTCAAAATTGTGATAACAGGATGATTATGCAAACTGGTACAAATGTTACAAGTGATAGGGACAAAAGAATGTCAGTTCAGAGACAGATGGATGATAGAAGAAAATTTTGAGAAAGTATACGCAAGTCCTAAGAATCAAGGTCACATACATATGCAAGTATTGTGAAGAAAAGTCATGTATAGAATCCACACCATGCTAATCTAGATACCAGGGGCCTTTACTTTGGTATTGGCCCATAGTAATGGGTGCGACAATGGTTATTTGATCCTATCAAATAATACCAACTACATTACTAAGGGATTGACCTAAGGTATTGGCTAAGGCTAAAGTTATATAAAGAGATGGATATGAAGGTGTTATGGGTGTAAGTATTGGGTTGTTTAAGAATGATTTGATTTGAAACAAGTGTGCACCAAAGAGAAAGGAGAATGCTTAGATCTGAAATATATGAAATATGTTGACATATATGCTTGATTGATTTACTTGTTTCAAATATCTAAGTAGCTAATATTGATGAAACTATGATAATATGATCTAAATGATTTATTCAGAAGTTTGTAGTATTGACAGTAAAGGTTGCAAAAACTGAAATTATGTTTGCAGTGAAAGGTTTTCAGATTTGTAAGCAAGTATGTTTTGGAATAATCATGTACATACATGGATCCATCTTTGTAGGGTCATGCATATATTATATTAAATAATTTTTAGTATATGAAGATATGTACACGGTTGTTTTGCATGGTAAGCGTGTACATAAACTGATATTCCTTGTGGAAGTCATGTATACAAACTAGAGTTTGATCCGATGATTGATGTTTATAGTTGTTGTTGTTTGGTTTACTTGTTGTTGTCTGTTGGTGATGTATCTATCATGATGATCTATGTCTGATAATGAAAATTGAGGTGACTTGGTTGAATTGATTAGTTTTAATGGTACAAAAGTTTGACTAGGTGTATGATATATGATTGGTAATTGGTTCATAAATATGTGGTTGTTTTAGTGATTCGTAGTTGGTGAAATATTCTATGTATGGTTCAATGATTAATGATTTAGTGTTCAATATTTTGAGATATGTACGCAAGTGTTATACATAGAAAGCACGAATATACCTGAGTCTTATTTAGTACAATTGCGTATAAAATTTGATATTTGTTGTTTTTGGTTGGGTTTTGCATTCAGTGGCTTGATGCTTGAGAATTTCAATTCATTTGCAATGTGACAATGTCTCTGATTTAGTGCTTAAGTTTGTTCGGGTTTAAGGTTGATATGGGTCCAGTTTAAAAATTTGATGAAAGGCTGCCTACAGGTTGTGTGATGATTGTTTGACTAGCGGATCTAGTCTGAAATATTTTGAAAGGTGGTCCACAAGGAGATGAGGACTGCAACATTTAGAAAGGGGGTAGGGGCTACCTTCTGGTAGGAGCCAATAAATGAGTTCAGGGGGTTATATCTCCCTTCCAGTGGGTGCTGGAGAATGAGAGAAGGTTGTAGCCTTTTGCAGGTGAGTGCCTACATACTCAGAAGAGTCTACATTAGTAAAAACGTGATATTTTTCTTTGAAGACAGAGACAACAACAATGGTGGTTTTTTGCCACATTGGGATTCCACCTAAAACCCTAGTGTTCTATGTGTGTTTGTTGTGATTCCTTTATGTTCTCTACTACAAACTGAAAAGTAATTAATCTTTAAGAATAGTCTATTTGGTAGAAATCACATAGGAGAAAATTTTAATCAATGCGTTTCGAACCAGCTAGTGTGGTTCATCATCAGGACCAGATGAAGATGCAGATCATGGCACAGGCTTAAATATAGGGTGATGTAGAGACCAAAAGATAATATAATGACTAGTTTATAAAAATTAATATTTTAATAATGATTTTTAAGATCAAAATAATATTCGCTAAACTCCTGAGACTAGAATACGTGGAAAAAATATATAAATGATATGTGTTAATAATAATAATTGTGTAATTAGGGTTGTGTATCTAATACTTAGGTCTAGTGGGGCTCCGGTCTATATATGTCAATAACAGTGACATCACCTTATAACTTTACCCTCCCTTTTTGATTTGCTTATGTTTTACAATTTTAGTCTCCTATCTTTATTTTATGTTATGGATCTTGATCATTAATGAGGTCTGATTCCTAGTTAATTTATTTTTGTTTGTATTCTATAGGATATATTATATAGTATATTTATTAATTTCTCTATTATTTGTGGATCTCTGTTATTGTTCTTATTGAATTGTTTACCATTTTTTTGTTTATCCTTTTTATATATAATAATAATAATAAAAATTATAATATTATATTATCATCTTAATTTTTATTATTTATTTTTTTATTTTTCATTATTTATTTTTATTTTTATTTTTCTGAATCAATACTAATTCTATTAAAATGAAAGGTAAAAGTATTTACAATGAGGGCTGCGCCTCAGAGGGCCAGTTTCCTGACCCTTAACAGAGAGACTAGAAAACAGAGAGAAAACTCTGTGCCTGTAAGAGAGGAGATTAAACAAAGCAACAGAGGGGTGGAAAACATTACAAAAGAGCTTCTTGCTTTCAGGAGATGCCAAGCAGAGGAAGCTAACCACCATGAAATTCCAGCGAGATTTGAGAGCATGTGATTCAGCAAAAAGAAAACAGGATCTGAGGTCGGCCTCAGCCATACATTAGACATATCCGAGAGCGTGAAAGAAGCTTGCTGAAGAGAGGAGAGGAGAAACAAAAATTGAGCAGAAACCATAACCCCTCTGGAAAAACGCTTACTTGCCCGAGCTCTGTGGGTCTTGGCGTCTAGCTGTCGGCATATCTGGAGCAGCTGGTTGAGAATCCTCTTTTTCTTCGAGAACACCTTCCACGGACTGGGTGATCAGGTGCATGATGCCGAAGTTGCGTTGAATCGGACCGCAGGCCACTACCTTGGCTTCCTCGACAATTGGCATGCCTAAAACCTCAGCACTCTTCGGAGAATCTTCCTGCATATGCGTGGCTGATGGATTGGGATTAATCTCAGCTCCATGCGAGAGACTTTCTTCAGGGGACAGGGTAGAAGAACTGATGGGTTCCACAGGCTCATCGACCTCTTCAGAAACCATGATTGTCGTGGTAAAAGTAATTATGGGCTGGTTGACGCGGCTCCGGAAGGTAAATCTCGAGTTCTAGAAAGAAGAATTGGGTGCAGGCCTGGAGGGGGTTGGCGGAGGCGTTGAAGGGGGGGCGGAGGAGATGGGGATGATCAGCGGAGGGGGATATGGATGAGCGCGACCTCTGGAGGCCGAGGAGCTTCCTCTGCGAGGCACGCCGCGGCTACGAGTCATGGCTTCCTCGGAAGTCTTGCTGCGTGAGCTCGGCTGAGTGCCAATGAAAGACTGGTAAACAACAGACGCAAAGGGGTCGACCACAGGCTGAGCAGAGGTGAGAGTGAACTGACGGAAGGAATGTTGCAGAGAATGTCTGCAACTGGGAGCGGAAAGGGTCATTTTATCGTTGGTGAGCTCCAAGTTCGAGCCGCGGGGCGACATTAAGTCGCCTGCAGGCAATTGAATTGCGTTAATACCCGAAATGACCTGCTCTGAGTTCAACGGCATGTTACAATGAATGGCTTCCATCGATAACTGGGTGCAATTAAGCTCATCAGCGTCCGTCCAGGTGCCATTCCGGCTGCCTGACTCAGGGCATGTTTGAGCATGAGGTGGCGGCATACGATGAACACCCGGATCCGGGGTGACAACCTTCAAAGGAGGTCTATCTTTTTCAACAAGGTGGGTGTAATCTCTGAGTTGTTCCTCTGTGCCGATGGTGAGCGTAGCAGCTGAGAAGGTTTCAGTGTTGGTATCAACCCCGACATTTGCTAGAAAATCTGCGAGCTTGTTTCCTTCACGAACGGTGTGCTGGAAGGAGATTGTCTGGTGCTGTGCGAGCCAATGTTGGATAAGATCCAGCCTGTGCGCCATTCTCCAACTTTTGCTGACTTTGTGAACTGGAGCTCCCTGGGAGAGGTGTTTGCCCATATTTATGATAATTTGGGAGTCACCTTTGACTATTAGAGGGAAGAAGTTGTGCCTCTGAGCGTGAACAAGTCCTTGCCAGAGTCCTTCCAATTCCGCCGAATTGTTTGTATCCCATCCGTTAGAGCCCAAGTAAATGAGAAGTGGATTTCCGGTATGATCTCTGAAGACTCCTCCAAAACCTGAAGGCCCAGGGTTGCCTTTAGATGCCCCATCAAAATTGAGTTGGAAGGAATTGGGAGGGGGGGCAGTCCAGTTCTTTTTCTTCTCTTGTTTGATGGAGCTACTACTCTTAGGTTCTACTTGTTGAGAAAGGGAGATTTGCCAATTGTCCCATATGGATTTTTCTGTGGGAGTCGAAGGGAGATCTTCAGCAGTCTAATTGTGAATGGAAAGCGATTCTTTAAGATTCCTGAGGAGGATACTCCAGAGTTGGTCCACTGATTGGTGTTTATTCTTGAAGATGCGCCGGTTCCTCTCTTTCCAGAGATTCCATAATACGAACCCAGGAAGGAGTTTCCAGAGAGAGTTTAGGAGCCTGCTTTGATAGGGAGCTTGAGGCCAATTGCGAAGGGTCACTTTGAGGTCTCCTTGAGCTCTGTGATCCTTTTGGCTTCTAAAGATCGCTTTACCCCACAATTGCCTTGCCAGGTGGCATTGAAATAACAGATGGATCGCAGTTTCTTCCTCTTGTCGGCAATTAAGACATATGGATGGCCTTGAGAATCTTCTTTTGCGTAATTTATCCCATGTGAGAATCCGGTTATGAGATAGCAGCCATAAGAATGTGGATATCTTGGGCCAAAGATATGAGTTCCAGATTTGATTCCATATTTTGTCTTTAGTGATTCTGTCTTGAATTATGATGTTGTAAGCCTCTCTTGTGGAGAAGGTTCCTTTTTCTTCATATCCCCATCGCAGCAGGTCCTGTCCTTCATTGATGCTTATTTGCCTTTTTTGTAGTTCTGTATCTAGAGCTTGTATGAGGCCCTCGTTACCTTCTTCGCCTAGGATTCGCTCTGTCTTTTGCCATTGTCTGCATTTTTGGTTATTAGACGGGTTCCAGTATCTGTGGACGGTTTCTGAGTGTTGAGGACGATGATGGGTGGGCGGGAGGTCTTGTATGAGGTCCCGGAGCTTTGGGAATTGCTGCCAAGAGTCATCCCAAAATCTGGCAGTATTTCCATCCCTTATTTCCTAGAAACAGTGCCGTTGGATTAGATGCCTGTGTTGTATAGCTGCGTTCCATATGATAGAACCTGCACTTAGCTCCGACATACGGATTCTGTCCTTAATTGGTTTGTTACTGGCATATTTAACAGTCCATAATGAGGCCCAAGGAGTGTTGGGGTGGGCTAGCCAACGCCACCACTGTTTGGCTCCCATGACCTTGTTTCTGAGTGCTGGATCCCAGATTCCGATGCCTCCTGACATCTTGGGAAGACAAACCTTATCCCATTTTACCAATGCCCACTTGCGATTTTTACCAGAACTGCCCCAAAGGAAATTGCGCTGGAGATTTCTTGTGGCTTTGATTACCCATTTTGGAGCTGCTAAGGGAGTAAACAAATAAAGAGGTAAAGATTGTAAGATAGCTTTTATGAGAATAACTCTGCCTGCCATATTCAGGGCTCTGTGGGTCCAGAGAGAGAGCTTGGCTTCGAATTTGTCCAGAAGATCAGTCCATGAGGCGTGTTTGAGAGCTGAC
>APFE030309147.1:0-62210 GCA_000404065.3 Pinus taeda
TGTTAGCCACCTAGGAAGAGTGACTACCTTTATTCGTACAAATGACATAAACATACTGAAAATAATGCATAAGCTATGGAAAATGAAGGATTTGAACAAGGACTGAACAAGGATAATTAGGCCGAATGAGCCCAACAAGTTACCAATTTTGGGGCTCATCACCAGCCTACATCCTGCTGCCAACTAAAGCATGTAGCATCCCTCACCTCTAAGGGCTCCGACAATACAATGCCTCTGACTAAAAATGATACTCCATCAGTGGGGTATTAGCTCATGATCTCTCGCCAATCCAATGCATGGATTCCTGTGCAACGAATACATCTGCTATGCTGATCCTGATCCATGCTCAACTCTTGATGCTCCACTTGGACAATCAAAACATGTCCAAAAAATCTTGCCTCTCTCCCTCTAATGGAAAAAAGTGGGCAAACTGTGCTGCAAGCCCTGTCTATGAATCCCTGGAGAGGGTTGCGGTCTGAATATGTTGCAGCTTTGCTAGCTGCCACCATATATGTTTGCACCTCATCAATGGGTGGACCCAAAGATGGATGCACCACCATCTCCAACAACTCCTGCCGCCTACTAGCCTCCTGCAAAACTACCCCGTCAACCTCCAACACCTCCTGAGGATAGATGTTTGCAAATACTACCTCCCTAGTGGCTGCCTGCACATCTATCAGCTCCACTCCAATGACCGGCCCCACGAGTGTCTGCTCATCCCCCACCATGGGCGCAATGTGAGCCACTAGCTGACTATCCAAAAATGGCTTATCCCGCACATTGTGTGTATCAACTGTCTCATGCTCCTCTATGCTGAGTCATCTAGTGCTCATTTGCTCCTGGATCTCCTTCCCTCATGGGAACAATCGATTGCTCATCATACTCCTCTGCCACACATGGATGCATATGTGGGCTAATGTCATCAACTCCATATGACTGCTCTTGCTCCTCGGAGGTACCATCGTATGAACCCATGGACTCGCCCAAGGAAGATTCCTCATTCTGAGAGACATAAAGAATATCTCCCTGCTCTACTGCTGTCATCTCCATAGCGTCACTCAAGCATGAGTGGTCAGGTTCCCAAGGTCCCTTGTAGACAAAGCAAAGTCCCTTCCTCCTCATTTCATTCTTGCTACATGATCCCCCAATCTTGAGCTACTCCTCCTTGGTCAACTGCCTCCCGAACAACCCAATGTTTCGCTCAACCAACCTCTCGGCTAGCTCATAAGCAGTAGGTGAGACCAACTGCTTTCTTCTCCAAATAGACAACAATTGAGACTGCAACTCTTGACAAATGGCATCACGACCTCTCATACATGATGACAAGATGGACTGCATGTGTGCTATGACTATCAGGATGATGTTTCCCAATGCTGAAAAAGCATTGGAACATTTGCAGGATCAAACTGTCACACTTCAGATCAAACATGATTTCATAAGTTCTAATCATGGCCAGGCCTCCTAGAATAAAGTTTCTTCCCAAAGGTTGAGCCTGCACTATGGTCCAAGTCCTGGAAAGTTTCTACTACGAGTGTAAAGACTCTCCTCATAACATCATCATTGTAAGGAGCTATAGGTGCATTCAACCTCATAATGTTACTAAGACATAAAGCGACTGGAAACCGAACCCCTTCACAAGGTTCCTCTAAAAATTTACGTTGTATGAGAGCAAGCATAGCTGGTTTTAGCCCCCAAATCAATTTTCTCCCTTCTCACTGGTTCACTTCAGAAAGGAGTGCATCTAGTTCATCTAGTTCGAAAAGGACTTTCCATGTGACCCTCATATGTTTCAAATCAGTACCAAGTGCAAAGATTTTGTTTCCTATTTCTGGCTTGTTTTGCAAATCTCTCAGCTGTTCATAGTTAAGAATGGCATGGATCTCTTTTGAGAAAGGTTTGTAGTTCTGTTTGGTTTTTTGGTCTACTGTATGGTTCAATTTCTTCAATCCTGCCAAGAGTTCTGTAAATTGCTCCATAGTTTGGCCAAACAACATTTGTGATAATGAGGTCACTGTTTTTCTGAGTTTGAGCGTATGTCAGTCATTGAGAATTTTGTCAAATACTTGGCATTCCACACTGCTGTAGGTGAAGTTTGGATTTAATGTTTAAGGCATATACTAATAACATAAACTGCTGATATTGATGACAATATTAACAAGCAGAAATTTATCACAGCTAGCAAAAACTTGGAATAAGCGCCACTCGAGGAGAATTTGAGTAGAATCTGCCTTCCAAATATATAGTCTGCTACAGGGATATATTGATGCACTTGTCCAAACCCTACCTGCAGTACAAAATATGTTGACACCATAGAGCAACAGTCTGCCAATTGCTTCCCTCCAGGGTTG
This sequence comes from Pinus taeda, assembly GCA_000404065.3. Lineage (NCBI taxonomy): Eukaryota > Viridiplantae > Streptophyta > Pinopsida > Pinales > Pinaceae > Pinus > Pinus taeda. The sequence goes on from APFE030309147.1 coordinate 2,349, forward strand.
CACAACATCTAGTTGCACCAGCAATGAATACATCCATTACAAGTGAACATATTCAGCCTTGATTCTATACTCCTAGGCATGTCCAACAAGTAATACGGAGGAACAACACTATATATCAGTCCAATAATAAGGAGATCAAGGTCCCTACTGCCAATACACGTCTAGAAAAATATAAATTTCTGAGTCAATATTAAAGTTTAAGTGATGCCTCTGTCAAACAATGTGTGTTTTCCCCTTGCTGTAGGTGCAACTCTGATTTGTTTTAACTCAACAATGCATAAAATGGATAGCCCATGCTGAAAGAACACCTCGCAGCCACACTGATTTATTATTTTCTCTGAAATGTATATATTTCTAATGCTGGAAAAATCTGTAGCAGCTTCTCCCTTTTGCCATACTCGTCCCGTCCAATAGTGAGGATCCTGAATCATGCCAGTCGAAGGAACAATCCCGCTCGATTTGGTCAAACATCAACAACGTTGAACATGGAGCGATTCGACTCCCTTTTCTATAATGTTGATCGCTGCTGGAACCTTCCAAGCTTGTTCCTGTATTATCAGCTTCTGATAAGGCCGTCTTGCTGTTACAGATAGCTATTCGGTGTAGAGGAATCGTGAGTCTGAAGTTAATGTATATGTACAACAAAAGAAATGCTTAACCTCTTTATCGTGGTGTTGAATTGGCCTTTGTTCTTGTCTCTTCTAGCTCTCGATTGACTATGGTGGGAATGCTATGGTTCCCTGAAAGGTGGATTTTGACCCAAAATTTCTGAGTGATTGGTAGCAATGTTGCAGCCGGCTCATATACTTGGCTTGTCACGCGTTCGTTCCATAGCTTTGACGCACCCAAATTTTCCCTGCTTGATGATGTCACTGTCGGCCTGGGATCCACCCCGTGCACATAGATCCTTACATATTGTTGGCAACGTCAATAGGTTGGCCCAACCACATGATCCTCGCTTTTATGAATACATGCTTTTATGAATATGTGGAGCGACGAATCCTGTTTGCTGTCACAGGGAAATCATGGCGTCCTTTCTCCGCGACGGCTGTTTGACCCCACCAACAGTAGATATACAACTCCTCCACTAGTAAACACGTGCCCCTTAATCATGCCATAATTCTTGCAGTCATCGTGGAAATGAAGAAATCTGCCCTCGACCGCTGCTTCTTTCTCCAAATTCATTTCCTATTGCAGCTCCTAGAAATGAAGTTGGCCCGTTAGTCCATAAATGACGCACCATCCACAATAATTCGTGGTCCTCTATTTCTTAAATCGAATCACCCCTAACATCGTGCCGATGTTCAATAATCAACCCGCAGACTTAGAGCCACCCATGTAACCAACTGTTAATGTGATAATTTGACCCACGAATTGCGTATAACCCTTCGTACAAGCATATTATATTGCGCGCAACCAGTTAGCAATAAGAACAAAATTTTCATTTATTTATTTATTTTATTATTATTATTATTATTATTAATTTTTTTTTGCTACACAAGAAATTGGTTGTCGGCTCCTTTACGAGTTCGACAATTCGGCTTCGGCTTTTAAAAAATGATTTGTCCCTAAGAGATACGCATGCCCAGACTAACCATGAAATACAACCAAACTTATGAACAATACTTCCCTTGTAAAATTTCCAAGCGATGCCAAAGCATTGGCTTTAAAATAATCGGGTCCTGCTTTAAGAAAAACAATATGCTAGATTTTGGCCATAAATAGCACTCAGTACTTCTAGCAATAACTCAAAGATAATTCGACCCAAGAGAATGAATAGGGACTCGAAAGCCACTCAATCTTTGACAAAATAATATTAGATTTGGCACCTGAGATAATCTCAAACCCTTAAATAGTTGCAACCAAGAATTGAAAACCCACAGGTTGAGCCAAGTTTGAAGCTCTGATACCACTGTAATGTCCCAAATGAGCAAATTTTGGAACAAGCTCTTCACATAAAATTTATCATAGGTTTAACAGAAGATTGCCATGTAAAAATAAGCAAATAAAGCATTGCAATCTCATAACACAATGAACAGGAAATTCTTAGCGTTATTATATTTTAGAAGAACTGAGGTTTACATGCAAATACAACCCATATAGTTGAGATAAATGGCCTAAGAGACAGATCTACAATAATGCCGCAATCGGCTTCTCAAACAAACTGAAAAACCAATACACTGCACTTGTGATGTTGATTTTGGGTAGCATCAGATGTGTTCTAGCCATGAAATTTGGTGGAGAGGCTACGGCACATGAGATCTCCAAAACCTAGAAATCTTTTGGAAAAATTCCACCCGGATGAAGAGATATTAAAATAATTAATATTTTTAATGAGTTCCTAAGTCTAAGCTTAGGAAAATTAAAATATTAATGTGTATTAATATAAAATGAGTGAGAAAGTTCTAACTGACAAGGATCAAGGCAGTTCTAATCTTAGCCGTTGATTAGGGACTTAATCTCGGCCGTTGAATCTTCAACAGGAAAAGTATAAGAGGAGGCTTGAGGGTCAGTTGGAGATACACCAAGAGAGATCAAGAATTCAATTTTTTGGGGCTGGGTTCGCTGAGGAAATCGAGTTAGAGATCAGTGGCAGCGAGGGGCAGTTCAACAAGGGATTTCGATCCAATGCTGAAAAATACATAGCAAAGAGGCAGCGAAGTGCCGGAAGAGGCATTGCAGGGCCAAGAAGGGCTGACATAGATGCCTGAGGAGTTAGCGTAGAGGACGTAGAGGGCCATAGAGGCTGACACAGAAGCCGTAGAGGCTGACACAGAGGACGCATAGGGCTTCATAGGCAGCGTTGGGAGATTCTGTGGGACAGACTGGGAGCTGATCAACAGATCCTGAGCGGGAGACGGTGACGCTGTTCGAGAGAGGGTGACACAGTTCCAGAGTAGTGCTTGGAGTAACTTTCGCTGTCCAGCGCAAGGAACAGTCAGAGTCACTGTGGGGTTGATCATTCGGTTGCTAATTTGCTGGAATATTTGTCTCCGGATCTGCCAAGGATATTCTCTGAAGGGTGAGCCATTTCTCGCACCCTAGTTGTATTCAAAAATCTGCTTAATAATAAAACCCTCTATATGCTGCACCGGTTTTCCCACATTGGGTTTTTCTGGAGACAATTGTCCAAAAATAATGGTGTCCCTTGTGTGATTGTCTCAGTGTATTTTAGTGTATGATCTGTATTTCTGTGAAGCCTGCATTTGTGTTTACTTCAATTTTTATGCAATTAAATAACTTGTTAATTTAAAGAACAAGTAGGAGATAGTAAACTAGATATTGCAGTAGGGGTTTCTGATGTGTTAGATTCAGGAATTTTCACATGGTATCAGAGCAATTGCAGATCATAGGAGACTGAAGGCACCAGCCGGGAAATCTGAGAGTTTGCAGCGGAGAAGCAACTGTCTCGAGAGACAACGCTGTTCTAGAGCCAGAGACGAAGAAAGAAGGGTGACGCAGTGCAGAGAATGTGATGCAGAGGCTCACGAAGTGCTTGTGTCAACATTTTGAGTCAGGAGAGGAAAAACAGTAGCTGGGAGGAGCTCACGCAGTAGCTGCATTAGCTGTGTAGGCCAGCGTAGAGGCAGAAGGGGGGCATATCAAGCTTACGCAGTGCCCGTCATCTTTCTTAGCCAGGAAGGATTGACGTAGTGGCTAGGAGGAGCTGATACAACTTTCACTGTGATTGTTCAGAGCCAGAACGACTCAGATTCTTCAGTTGTTAGGGCTAAGGGAGTTGTTTAAATTGTGATTTGAGGATCTGGTGGGATGTGTCTGTCAGTGCAGAACAGTGTCTACGGAGACTGAACCAAGGTAGAGGGAAGCAGTGCATCGACAGATTTCTAGCCAAGAAATCTAGATCTGAGTTGCGGCAAAGGAGGATTAGAGAGGAGTGATTAGCTAGAGGATTTCCGAAGAGGGAAATCAGGACTCATAGGGAGGCTAGAGAAGAGGAGCAGAGATGGCAGTGAACAGATTGAGGGATCAAGATAGAATGGACAGGGCTTCTAATTTTGTCATCTGGAAGGCTAGGATCTTAGCAATCTTGGATAAATATCGCATCAAGGACTATGCCTTGAGAATCGTAGCTGTCCCAATTGACCTTGATGCAAATGAGAAGTATGAGGAGGCCCAGGCAAAGGCAAAATGCATGATTCTAGACGACGTCAAAGATCATGTCATACCATATATTGTTGAGAAGAACACAGCAAGGGAGATGTGGCAAACTCTGACCACCTTATACCAGGGCTCTTCCGTGCAGCGGAAGGTGTTGTTGGAAAATCAACCGAGTTCATATTAGAGGCAGAAAGGAGAGGAGATAGATCACTTTCTTCTCAAGTTATTAGGAATTCTGGACCAACTTACTTCCGTGGGGTCTACACTGGATCCAGAGTTCATGGTCAGGACTACCTTGAATGTAGTCTCTGAGGAGTGGGAGACATTTGTCCAAATCATTTTGGGCAGAGCGACTCTCCCCAGTTGGGAGGAGATGTGGGCAACTCTTCGATAGGAAGAGCTCAGGAGTCAGGAGATCGACCAAGACGGGGAGTAGCAACAAGGGAGCTCGAATCAAGAAAGAGGAGGAGGATGCAACTCTAGCATCTACAGGACAGGGAGGGGGTTCAAAAGAGGAAGAAGAAGGACATCTCCAAGGTCAAGTGCTTCAACTGTGGGGAGCTAGGACATTATGCATCTCAGTGCCCTAGGAAGAAAGGCAAGGAAGAAGCTTCCGACTCAAAGGATGCTCCAGCAAAGGTGGATAAGGACGTCGAGGCTGATGACGATTGTGCCATGAGTGCTCATGCGCCCCTAGAGGTGGGGAGACATAGAGTTGTAGTCAAGAGGACTACAGAAGGGGGGCAAGATCCTTAAGATGCCCAAACTCTTGGATCACGTCCGACTATGGGAGCCCTTAACAACAGTAGCATGATGATAGGCGTCGGGTGGAGCACGGTGTGATGGAGCGAGAAGGCAGTGCTAGAGTGTAGAAGTCTATAGCAACGAAGTGGAGGTTGCAACAGTACGAGAGGCACAAAGGTGTTTGCAGCAATGCAGTGGCAGCAGAGGGAGCATAAGATAGCAGCAGAGGTAGCTTCAGCGTCACGAGGTTTCCAGACTGACCAGGATGTCAATGTTTGGGTGAAGTAAGTTACTTACTTCTCGGTAACCGAGTTGTAGTGCAACAGTTAGCAGTGGTAGTGCTTTGGGCAGCGTGATGCAGCATGTTGAGAGGGAGCTGTAGTATAGATGTAGCAGTGGCAGTGGCAGTGTCATGGGCAACAATACAGGAAGGAGCAGTGCAGTGGATGTGGGGCAACAGGCCAAGCATCAACACAGAGTACCGATGCGGAAGATCAATGTGATGCTTCTATGGTGAAGCATTGCGAGAGCACATTACTTGCTAAGAGGGAGTGTTGATGTTGGGTAGCATCGGATGTGCTCTAGCCATGAAATTTGGTGGAGAGGCTAGGGCACATGAGATTGCCAAGACCCAACAATCGTTTGGAGAAATTCCACCTGGATGAAGAGATATTAAAATAATTAATATTTTTAATGAGTTCTTAAGTCTAAACTTAGGAAAATTAAAATATTAATGTGTATTAATATAAAATGGGTGAGAAAGTTCTAAGTGACAAGGATCAAGGCAGTTCTAAATTCTAATCTTAGGCGTTGATTAGGTACTTAATCTTGGCCGTTGAATTGTCAACAAGTATAAGAGGAGGCTTGAGGGTCAGTTGGAGATACACCAAGAGAGATCAAGAGTTTGATTTTTTGGGGCTAGGTTTGCTAAGGAAATCGAGTTAGAGATCAATTGTCGTGAGGGGCAGTTCAACAAGGGATTTCGATCCAAGGCTGAAGAATACATAGTAGAGAGGAAGTGAAGTGCTGGAAGAGGCAATGCAGGCCCAAGAAGCGCTGATGCAGAGGCCTAAGGAGTCAGCGCAGAGGACGCAGAGGGTTGTAGAGGCTGATGCAAAAGCCGTAGAGGCTGACGCAGAGGATGTAGAGGGCTTCAGAGGCAGCACTGGGAGATTTTGTGGGACAGATTGGGAGCTGATCAACAGATCTTGAGCCGGGAGTGGGTGACGCAGTTCCAGAGCAGTGCGTGGTGCAACTTTCGCTGTCCTGCACAACGAACAATCAGAGTAACTGTGGGTTTGATCATCCGGTTGCTGATTTGTCGGAATATCTATCTTTAGATAGAGGTACTACTGCGAAGGATATTCTTTTGAAGGGTGAGCCATTTCTCGCACCCTAGTTGTATTCAGAAACCTGCTTAATAATAAAACCAGTATATGTTGCACCGGTTTTCCAACATTGGGTTTTTCTGGGGACGATTGTTCAAAAATAACGGTGTCCCTTATGTGATTGTCTCAGTTTATTTCAGTGCATGATCTGTATATCTGTGAAGACTGCATTTGTGTTTACTTTGATATTTATGCAATTAAATAACTTGTTAATGTAAAGAACAAGTAGGAGATAGTAAACCAGATATTGCAGTAGGGGTTTTTGATGTGTTAGATTCAGGAATTTTCACATGTGAACCCTAAATGGATTCAGCAAGGGAAGAGATGGGTGCTCGCCCACTCTTATTGAATCATCCGAGGGTTTCCGTCCTGGAGCTACTGCTGGAGTAGAGAACCAGGTTCTCAACCTCACATACAAGAAACAATATCAAAACCCATATGTCCTCCAATGGTCTCCTCCTCCCATTTTATAGATTTGATGGACTTCTTTAGAACCTTCTATTTTATTATTATTTTAATCATGGAGCACTTTGCCCTCTTTTATTTCAATTAAAATATTCTTTTTAATGTGGGAAAATGGTAAATTGGTTGTCATGTCTCCCCAGGTCACTGGAACTCTCATCTAACCATACCATCATGTAGATCTTCTCGTTCCGGTTCCAACGAGCTATTACACTAAGGTGTTCTGCCACATATTCCTCTCGGAATGCCACCTTAAGCGTAATTATTTGAGTCAAGCCTACTAATAACTCAGTTTTCTGAAAGTTGTCGGAATGCACCAGAATGAAAGGCAAACTGTGCGGATGACGGAATATACTAATTGAATGCCGTTGGACCTCATAAAATCTCCTCAAAACTCCATTGAGACCCTTGATGACATAACCTGCTCCATGGACCTGGGCATCGCCGGCCCTGGAAATCCACCCTGGCTGTACTATGAAGAAGAATAAAAATGGGGACATGACATGGGCTTTGGCATGTGTTAATGTTTCTAAGCTACAAATGGGGTTAACCAAGTATCCTGTTAGGTGGTTTCTACTTTTAAAGGGGATAGTATGTCCAAGGTACATACTTTAAAGGGTGGTGGCATGTGATAAAGAAATTAATGGAGTAGGGAATGAAAGGGGCAGCCCTGAGCCACATGCTGGGGTACGAGTGTAGCTAATAAAAGGGAAGCCTACACTTGGGTATATAATGTATAGGAGGGAGAAATCGTGGTGCTTGAGGTGCCCCAACCTTGATTTTTCCACCCTTCTTTATATGCTTTTTTCCTTTTATGATTTCTCTTTAATTAACTGCTCAGGGCTCAAGGGATAAGAGCATGATGTGTAAGCTATAGCAGTGCATACCCCTTTTAAGGTAGGGCAGTTCATTGGCTACCAGGGGTTGGGATAATCATGGGTTCCTAAATGATAAAGGAGGCTTATCTAAGGCCTATAGGAACCAAGGTGATGGCCATGATGATGGGGTAGAGCTCATGTATTGGCTTTTGCCCACGTGCTAAATGTGTTTGTCTTGATCATCTTTTGCATTTTGTGGCACATCTTCCTGTTGAATGTGGCCAATTATGCTTTTACTTTTCTTTTTAACTGCATCAACCTCTGGGGCATCATTCCAGGCTTGACCCAAGGTGTGGGCAAGGGGAGGGGAAGGCTAACGCTATGTGGACCTAGTAGAAGAATGTGGACCGAGGTGGCGAAATGATGAATGGAGTTATAATGAGTGGAAAGGGAGTGATATATATGGATGAGGGAGCAGGACCACATAACCAAAATCGGGGTTTCCCATGTAGTAGCATTCTTAAAGCCCAAAGGTCGATAAAAGAGATCCCATGGGACTAGGGTCCAAGGTTAACATCCAAAAGAGGTGTAGGGGACAAGAGCACAGACCTAGCCCACTCTTTCCATCGAATCCCCCCATTCATCCATGCCCAAAAGTATTCGTGATAAGCAAACTACAATACTCAATTACCAAATGACAAGGCATACCTTTAGGTTTGGGAGACCCATCTTCAAACATACGATCATAATAGATGGGTGAGGGACCACATGGCTGGCTTAGGTGGAGGCGAAATGGCATAACGAGCTAGTTGGTGGCTGTAAGGGGCTGCTGGCTAAGGATCATCTTGGATAAAATTTTTTTCCTAGGTATATCACCCACAAAATGGTGGGTAACATTGGGCTCCAATTGGAATGTGGTCTCTAGGAAAAGTGGACGAAGCTACTCTAATGGGAGGTCACAAGAACTCCAACAATCTCTTGGTTACTGTAGACCTGTTACCTGCACATATAATAGATGAAAAACAAGGGGCAACATGCTTTCACGACGTCTCATGATCGCTCATGCTTGGATTAGACCGATAAAATCAACTCATAGAGGTTATTTTCAAATGTAGTTTCTAAATCTAAATGTAGCTAATCTATCATGAGAAATATCATATGACATTAATTCTAATGCGAAAATCAGCATGCAATGCATCCTACCCTAACATGCATATGGTATAAAACAAATACTAAGTGTAATCATAAATCCAGTGCAAGCAACATATCATGAAATTAATATGAATATGCCAATCTATATGATTACTCATGCAACAAATGCGCGAATGTGGACAAAATCACATTGATGATAAGGCGAGTGGGAGTAGGTAGATAGAATGCCCACACATGGATGATCATGTGAGAAGAGGTGAGAAAATGATGTAATCTAGTCCATGAGATCCTCTCTTCTAACCAATATATAGAGATGTCAATGATTAGGCCCATAAACTTTTGATGGATGGTAGCCTGAGGCATATTATGGTCCTTATCATTTATGTCATATTTTATGGCCTCTACAGGGTTATGACTAATAGGAACAAGAGACTGATGAGATGGAGAAACACAAGTAGGTTGCCCATGATAATCACACTGGAAAGGGGAGGTTATAGATTGATTATGATCCTGAGGGGGTGCCCAAGGAGATAAAGATTATTCAATGAGGGGTTCTTCCTCGACACTATACTCAGAAAGGGGAAAGGGATCAAGGTCACTTGAGATCAAATGAGAACAAGTGCTGGAATCACTTTCAAAATGATGAACAAGAAAGGGAGGCAAAGAGGAGGGTGGAGTTTTGTACCCAACTGGTTTTTCTTCCCCAAAATCATAAGGCTCAGGGGATTTGAATATAACATCATACTTAGGAGAGGTTGGAGCCTTACCGATCTCCTCAGTATCAAAGATTGGGCCTCTCCTAACAGGAAAGTTTATCACTTCCAACTGCCCCTCTTTATGCAAGGGAAAATAAAATTTATCCTTCCCAAGGGCATCAATGGATATGTCATCATGAATAATACTTGAGTGAAAGGGAGGTCCAATTTTAGCCTTATCCTCCTTGTCGGTGTCGTAAATGGGAGCACAATCAAATTGAGGACCAACAATTTCCCATTTCTCCTTTTCAATATGGAAGTAATCTCCAAGGTCATCTTTTAAGGGGCAAATGGGATCACCTTCCTCAAGGTTCTCAAAAGGAGAGTAATTGAGAAAGGTAAGGTTGTTCTCTATCTCATCCTTCCCAACACGTGTTCTCAAAATAATCATTTTCGTCATGTGGATGCGAGGACGACTCATCTTCTTGCTCATTACTTAGATTCTCAATGTCTTGATGATGGTCAATGAAGTCTTCCTCTTGGATGCTTAATGCCGGGTGTACTTGAAAATGTCTAAGAAAGCCATCAAAGAACTCCTCAATAGATGAGATGGTCTTAGGTTCATGATCATGCAGCCATGAGTTATGACCACCAAGAGATCCCATGAACAATAACATAAGGACATCTTGGTGAACAATCTCCTCTCTTGAAGCATGTGCATTAAATCTTTCCATGTGGTCAATTGTGGAGAGTGGATCACCATCAAACACGGGAACCCCACGTACCATCCTTCCCGTGACATGTTTAGGGTGCCCAAGGATGCTAGCAATGTCCAAAGCGGGAAATTTATCAAAGAAAGACAACCTATTTGAGGTATACATGAAAAATATGTAGGAGCCACCAGGGTGAATTTAAAGATGCCTAGAAAAATGCTTGCTTCACCCTACAAGCATTGATCTTAAAGTTCAATGAAGAATTAGGGCTTCGTTCTTCCAATGGAGTCGCCAATAATGTTATGTCAACATGTCATATGAGGAACAAAACACACATTTCGTGTCACCAACAACGACTCCAAAAATGTTATCGCTCAAACTAGCAGGGGTCTTAGAGGGGCACTTGCTAGGTCAAGAGCAACAATGAAGCTAAAGCCCACTATCACCACAACTAAAGATTCCTATTCTTTACAGACTTTCACCAATGGGAGGAGTCCCGATATATAGAGAATCACTTACGAAGGATAGATCGACTAAGATGGATGTGAAGTGATCTCGATGACCTTTTCATAGGAGAGACTCAAGAGTGGTACTTGCTTGCTTCTTAAGCAACGTGCAAGGTTCTCTAGGATAGGGGAATAGGGATTTGAGGGATTGGCTTAGGGAATGTGACTTGCAATGAAGCTTCCTAAACCCTAAAATCCTAGTGGAACTCAGTTTCCCAAGTGGTTATTGAAGAGTTGACTTTGATAAGATATGGAACCACACAGGACCAAGTGGGCATGAGGTTAGATCAAGGGGATAGGATTTAGCAACCAATGATATGCTTGACCTAATTAGGGAGGGGAAAGGGATCAAGGAATGATTTTCAATGAAAGGAAATGCAAGGATCCCAGTGAGGTTTCTAGCCTAAGGGAAACCAAGGGCAAGAATTGGTCTTCGAGCTAGGGCTTGCAATATCTCAAGATCCCACCATCGGAATCTCATGAAATTTGGAGGGCTTCTTAAGGACACACCAACACAATTGTGGACCAAAAGTCGAAGTATTTGAATGGCTAGATTGTGAGATAATTAATGCCCTAGGTGACCTAGAGGACTAGACCTAGAGAAGACGAGAGGGGAGAAAGAAAATAGGTTTAAGGTGATCTTCTTTGGGTGGACCAATGCCTAATCCTTTGGGGAGATTTGAGTCAGGTAGAATTATGATATGGACCTTTGAATTTTCTAGTTCAAGGAGGCCTCAAAGACAACTTCGCTTGGCCCCAGGGCAACAACAAAAGCAACTTCAAAGACTTTATACTTGTTTTTGCAAGATGGATGGCTTATCAAGATGAATTTCAGTAATGAAAACATCCTTAGGAACACCATTTATTATACATGGCCCATACATGAAGCATTCATTATCTAGAAACAAAATTTCCACAACTTCGCATAAGAGATGCAACAAATAAGCCCTAGTATAGCGAAATCCCAACAACAATGTATGTGACAAAATTAGAAACAAAGAATAGCATCAAAATGTACTTACATATATAAGGATATATCCAAACATTCAAAAACTTGCCATAAAAAAGCTCCAAAAGACATATGAAAATTATCCAAACATCAAAATTCATTCCATGCTCGAAAAATTTGTTCTCCCAGAAGGATAGCGAAAATCTCTAAAGAGATACAATTTCCAAATCCAAGTGATGATGCTAAAATGAATTAACATCACTTGTATTTATACACTTCTAATGAGTTCGATTTAGCTACTTGGGCCTACATTAGCCTCTAAAATAAAAATAATGTGCAAAATAACTAACTTTTGGTGACAAGCCCACCAAACTAGCTCATAAACAAAAGAATAAGCCTCTCAAGAGGTTGAATGATCAATACATGTCCCTGTGATTTCTAAGAAGCTTGATGAAGTCCATAAGTGCCACAATGATGAATATGACTCCCAAAAGTAGTGGACAAGTGGTTAACCCCTTGTTCTCCAAATAATAAACCTGTGGTGCTCCCAATGGGTGTGAGGACACACAAGTAACCTCATGGGTTTCCAAGTATGTCAAAGATGTCTGTAGACCATTTGTAAGGGCTCAGATGATGGTGTAAGTGATGCCACATCAGCACACAAATCTTGGGTCATCTGCCAAGTGCATGGTACAACTGTGGGGTCAGCTAGGCATGGTGAACCAGGTGCATCTCCCTCGTCCAATAGGTGAATCTCGAGCAATCTTTGAACATCTCTGGGGATCCATGGAGTGCTGTCTACTAGTGTGGAGTCCTATGGCTCTCAACATACACCCTACATGTGCCAATTTAGCCCTTTGGAGGGTTAGGACATCGTATAAGGAGACCAAACCCAAAATGGAGACCATTTGCAATCCTGCATAAGATCCAATGCATCCCCTCGCTTTCCAATACAACAAGTCATCAAAGGAAATTGAGTAAACGAGTTTACAATCCATGGACAACAGGTGGGCACTTCATAATGGCATGCCCTTCCATAGTGGGTTTTGGCATGTGCTAGTGTCTCTAAGATCCAAATGCAGTTAACCAAGTATCCTATTAGGTGGTTTCTACTTTTAAAGGGGATAGTATGTCCAAGATACATCCTTTAAAGGGTGGTGGCATGTGATAAAGAGATGAATGGAGTAGGGAATGAAAGGGGCAACTCTAGGCCGCATGATGGGGTACAAGGGTAGCTAATAAAAGGGAAGACCACACTTGGGTATACAATGTATAGGAGGGAGCAATCGTGGTGCATGAGGTGCTCCAACCTTGATTTTTCCACACTTCTTTATATGTGTTTTGCCTTTTATGATTTATATTTAGTTCACTGCTCTGGGTTCAAGGGATAAGAGCATGATATGTAAACTATAGCAGTGGATACCCCCTTTAAGGTAGGGCGGTTCATTGGCTACCAGGGGTTGGGACAATCATGGGTTCCTGAATGATAAAGGAGGCTTATCTAGGGCCTATAGGAACTAGGGTGATGGCCATGATGATGGGGTAGAGCTCATGTATTAGCTTTTATCCACGTGTTAAATGTGTTTTTTCCCGACCATCTTTTGCATTTTTTGGTACATCTTCCTGTTGAATGTGGCCAATTATGCTTTTATTTTCTTTTCAGCTTCATCAACCTTCGGGGCATCATTCCAGAACTGACCCAAGGTGTGGGCAAGGGAAGAGGAAGGTTAACCCTATGTGGACATATTGGAGGAATGTGGACCCAGGTGGGAGAAATGATGAATGGGGTTATATTGAGTGGAAAGGGAGTGGTATATGTGGATGAGGGAGCGGGACCACGCAACCAAAATCAGGATTTTCCATGTAGTACCATCCTTAAAGCCCAAAGGTCAGTAAAATAGATTCCACGGGACTAAGGTCCAAGGTTAACATTCAAAAGAGGTCTAGGGGAAAAGAACACAAATATAGCCCACTCTTTCTGTCGAATCCCCCCATTAATCCAGGCCCATAACTATCCATGATAAGAAAACTAAAATACTCAATTACCAAATGACAAGGCATACCTTTAGGCTCAGGAGGCCCACCTCAAACATACGATCATGACAGATGGGTGAGGGACCACATGGCTGGCTCAGGTGGTGGAGAAATGGCACAACGAGCTAGTTGGTGGCTGTAAGGGGCTTTTGGTTGTCGACTGAAGACCATCTTGGAGAAATTTTTTCTTCTAGGGATATCACCTCAAAATGGTGGGTAATAGGGTTGATGCACTACTATTTGGGACTGGAAGCCTGGTAAGGACCTGATGAAATCTATCTAGGTCAAGCAAAGTATGTGATCAAGATGTTGAAGAGGTTTGACATGATGGATTGCAAACCAATGAGAACCCCGATGATCACAAACTTGAAAAGACAAAGGAGTTCTGAATCAAGCCCTGTGGATCCTTCTAGGTATAGGCAATTGATTGGCTCACTGATGTACTTGGTGAATACTCGACTAGACATATGTTTTGTCTTAAATATTCTCAGTGAATTCTAAGTGGAGTGAAAGCATGATCATTGGATAGCAGCAAAACACATACTGAGATATTTGCAAGGAACAATCCATTACTGCCTAAAATATGATAGGAGGAATGATGTCCACTTGATTGGATACATAGATTCTGACTTGAGAGGCAGTGAGCAGGATGGAAGGTGCACTACATGAGGATGTTTTAGTTTGGGATCCCCCATAATCTCATGGATGAGCAAAAAGCAAGATACAGTTGCTTTAAGTATTGCTCAGGCTGAGTACATTGTATCCTATGAAGCAGAGAAGCTGTTTGGTTAAGGAAGCTGTTATTGGACCTATTTTAAGGACCAATGGATCCTACAGTGATACATTGTGATAACACCATTTGTATATGATTTTTTGAAGACCCAGTAACTCATGGAAAGACAAAACATATCAACAAGAAGTATCATTACATTCAGAAGCTAGTACAAGATGGTGTGCTGCAGCTACAATATATTTCCACCGATGAGCAAGTCGCTGACATATTGACAAAATCTCTTCCTAATAAGAAGCTTGTATATCTGAGAGACAAGCTTGGTTTAGTTGATGTATCCTCCCTGATTGAGAAGGAGAGATAGGCACATCATTCTTGTCTTCACTTGGGAAGACAAAATGGAGGATTGTGTAAACATTTGGCATCCGATGCTCTTTGAGGATGTGGTAGGGCATCCAAGATAAGAGTAGCTGTGGTTTGATATTCTTTGACTAGCTATCCAAGATAAGAATAGTCCAAAGAAGGTCATACTCTGTGAACACCCGGATGGAGTATGTACCTTGAGAGACAATGATGATGGTGTCTATAAATCATTGGTCTCACTAGCATTGTGCTCTGATATTGTGGAGAGATAGAGTTGTTAGTTAAGGCCTTGCTATATGACAATGCTGGTTGTTATGATGCTAAAAAGATGGGTTACCAATTCGACTCTTCTTATGAGATCTCTTCAGATTGAGAATGTCCATGTACCATTTATGAATACCTCCCTAGTTAAGAGGGAGTGTTGAAAAATGTGTAACTAGTTTCAGTCTTCATAAATATAAAATGTACTTTTGATTCTTGTAAATTGTAAAATGAAAGAAAATTATTAAATAATTTTTGGAGCATGGGTTTCATGCTCAAGGTCTTTTATTTTATAGATCAAGCACCCATTGAGTGCTCCTAGAGTTGGTCGTAGGTCAAGATGTCAAAAGAATCATTGTCATATGTTGAAGATCCCATTAGGCACATTGTACCTTTTAAAAGAAAATTATTTTTGTCCTTAAAAGTGTCAAAAATACCCTTTAAGACCAAGTTGGCTTGGCGGCTGGCAAGTCAGCCTAATTTGAGGAGCCACGTCCACCTTGAGAAGGCTATATAAAGGAGGAAACTCGACCTCCTTTAAGCACATTCATCTCTCACACATCCAAGCGAAGGAGGAACAAGAAGAAGGCATCGAAGAAGGAAGAGGATAAAGGAGACTTGTTTTTGGGCTATTTCTCTCTCACACGTGCGAAGGAAGGCTAGGGTTTTTGCAACAGATCTAGGGTTTTCTTCTACAATGATCTTGAAGAAGGGAAGGAAAGAAGGTCAAGCAAAAGTCACAAGAAGCCGTCCTCAAGCTCTAGAAGGAAGAGAAAGCCAAGTGAAGGTCTGAGGAAGCCTTGGAAGGCTAAACAAAGTTCACGTGTGGTAGCAACAACTGTTGGAGGGCCGAAAATTTCAGGTCTGCAGTGGAGGACGAAATTCTGTAGCTGGGGGTCAAAATTGTGCTATTGGAAGAGATTTGATTGGGTTTGACTTGTTCAAGGAAATCACATCATCCGAAAAGGTTGGACTTGGTCTTGGAGGGTATTGGTTTTGGTCTAGAGGTTTTGGAATTCGTCAATTGAAGAATCTATAAGGAAGAGAAGATATTTGCGGGTTTTCCTTTCAATTGGAGAGGTTTTGACCCTGGCTTGCAGCCTATATTCTGTGTTCTTGTTCTTCTTGTTTTGGTAATTGTTTGATGATAAACAAGCATAATAATAAGTAAAAAGGCTAATAAGTAAGAAAAAGTAAAAATACATCACAAGCAGTTACCAAAGAAAGAGAAATCACTCTAATCATTGCCCTATAGATTTCTCAACAACATCTAACTACCATTCAAACACATCAACATGAACACTAAAGAATAGGATGCATACACAATAATGAAAGGCACACAAATGCAATGCAACTATCTAATCATGAATGCATCAGGGTTCACTAAACAATGTGAGGTGCTTGCCTTCTATAGGGGATAACAAGGGCTCATCATCAAGGTTGGCAATGTAAAAGTAACCTACCCTTACTTTATCATGGGCCTTGAAAGGATAAGGGTTATCATCAACAAGTCCAAATCAACAACTTGGAAATCTTTTCCTTGTTTCTTTTTAGTGTTTTGGTATGTCTATCTTTTATTCTTAGATATAGGCATTGTCTTGAATTGACACACTTTTCTTGTTACTTCCTCAACTGGTTGAGGTCTTTCAAGAATTTTTGGTTTAAAGTGTTTCTGCTCCACTTGCAGGGGTAGAGGAGGTGTGTCATGTTGGGCCTTGTCGAGATGTTTGGGAAGTGGGAAAGGATCATTTTTCTCAACATGCTCAAGCATGTGTGGTTCTCTATATAAAATAAATGCTTTCCCATCAATGGTGGGTATTGTAGAATATGATGAGTCCATTTGTAACTCCCCACCTATAGAGTTTGACCATTTTTTTGACAAGAGGCCCCACGTATCTAGAACATCAATAACTGCTATATCCATTAGCACAAAAATATCTTTATTAGCAGCCAAGAAGATCTTGACATCCCTCATTAAACCATGCACATGGATAGAATTTGAATCGAAGTCACACACATTCTTGTATGGCCTAGTACTCTGCATTTCGAATTGATTCATGACTCTTAAAGACATAACATTTGTTGAGGCACTTGATTCAAGCACACAATTATGCTATGATGTTATCAATTACTAAGGACAACAAGAATGTAGCATGCCCTCCACTTCTTTGATCATTATACGTGTTTCGTAATATAATAGGATGGCCCTTAGACTCCTTTTGTAGCTTGAGAATCTTCTTAACTTGATAGGTGCTCTTGTAAGATGTGGAAAGTATTGGATGTCATAATTGGATCGTTTGCATATAGTAGGATTTTTATTATAAATCTTGCTACATTTACTCTCACCTCCTTTTTGTTTATCCATTTTTATAATTTATATATGTAGTGCATGTTACAACAAAATATAGCACTCCCATATGATGTAAAGTCCTAGGCATCCAGGGGCTAGTCTTGTGCAACTTAGAAGGCTACCCACTATCACCATAGTAGCTCTTCCTCTCACTTTGGCAACGACAAATAGGGGATAACCTACTTGGCCTTTCTTACTGGCAATTGAGTAGTGTCATTCATAATGGGCCCACCCTAAGTAAAATCAATAAGGGAAAGTGAAAGGAAGGGTATGTAAAGGGTAATGAGTGACGCGTCCTTCATGCGGGCTGATTGAATGTGTATGCTAACTGAATGTATAAAGAATTGAATGCGGGTAGGCTTACTTGAATGGGGCTATGAACTGGGGGCTCTATAACAACTACTAAGGGAGTCATATATATATATATATATATATATATATATAACAACCGGGGCTATACTTTAATGATAAACACTGCGAGCATTGGTTATTTATTCCTGGCTTTGTTGTTGGTTGAGGTTATGTCGGCCCCTTCCATCCCATGTCGTGTTTAATGTTGTCTGTGTTCAATGTTGTGTCCAATGCCTGCCAACCCCTTCCATCTCATTCTTTCTTTCAGATGAAGGCGAGCGAACCCCCCACCAGTAAAGAGCTGGGCATCAGGGTAGCTTGTAGTTTGACCGGATGGGGCTTACTTAACCTTATTTATTCCCCTGTAGTTTGTGCTTAGATTATCCCTTGCATTGTGATGTGAGCTATGAATGAAGGGTACGCGTTATCAACAGATGGTTAAGTTGGAACTCATATCTTGTAGTATGATTCAGTTGGAACTCATACCCCTGTAAGTACTAATAAGTGGATAGAATCAAATCAAATCAACTCACCTCACCTGTAAGATGGGGGATTATTTATTGATGATACCTCCCCTCTTTGCAGATGTTTTCAGGTGCGTCTTTTGCCAAACATTTTTGCCTCCTGGTACTAGTCGATGTGGGAGAAAGGGTTGAATTGTTAATTCTATTATCCTTTAATCGAAAAAAATCAATAAGTGTTCGAGCCTCCCCCCTAACTACTATGGCCTTGTTGAATAAAAAACTCCTAATCGGTACCACCTAACAAACTAGTAAGCCATGTACTTATTGTGTGGGGCCTTGCTTGGAATCACTGTCTTGGGTGGTATGAACCTTCCTTACACATACAGGGCTTTGGTTGACGTGGCCTTCCTTTTCAGGTGGTCGTGCGCTATTAATGCTGGGTGAGATCATTACTATTAAGTGACAGAGCAAATTGGTTAGTGATTGATGGGAAGCTATTTTCATAAGATGGGGCAGATTTCTGTATCCTATCCCATAAAAAGGGTAATTATTTTAGCTTGCATTATCTATCCTTCGTCATTGATATCTCGCTAATGCTCAAGAAATGATCCTTACTATTGATGGTTCATCGGTTCAAAAACCTATAAGAAGACATATCCAAAACAACAAAGAAGATATCCTCCAAGAAGAAATCTTCTACTGGTTCCCAAACAGACAAGAGGGCATTGCCTCCTAGGATCGACTCGCGGCATCAACACCTGTATTGACTAGTGGCTATCTATCTTATTGACAACTGGTAATCAGTAGCAGCCCCTGGTTGGGATCTCCTCCTATTGGCTAGCAGTGACTGCCTTGAGGCATAATGATGGTGTCTCAGCGAACAACCCATGTGCATCACTCACTCCACTTGGTTCTGTACCTTCCCGTACTTTTGGCAATATTGGAAAGGCTTGAACAACACTATAGAAGACTATCCTATGTTCTTCTCCATTGTATTAGTAGCGGAACCTAGGGGATTATAGCAGCGGAGAACTCCCAACTCCCATTGGCTTATTCTCCACTAGATTATTTGGCTTATTTCTCCCTCCTATAGGAGTTTCACCATTGCTTATTCCTCGCATTGGATATTATTCCCAATTAGCGGAGTATCCTCTCTCATTTGAATTAACTCTTCCTCTTAGAGTTTCCCATAGGCGCATTGACTATGTAGATAGAAGCCGCTAAAAGAAGCCACTAAGCGAATCTGTACAACCCTTCACTCCCTTCACTGAAGCCGCATTCCCTGTGAAAATTTCTAAACTGAAATTCTTTGTAGCAACTAATTTATTTCACCTACTTATTATTCACAATAAGTTATTTATGAAATCCCTTCAACAAATATTAAAATAAATTCTACTGCAGTGATCACACAATTACCCAAAGAAAAATACATGCACAAGGACCAATCACATCAACATAGTTGTTTTTGAACAAATGTCCTCGGAAAAACCCAATGCGGGAAAATCAATGCAACAGATGAGGGCTTTATTAATCTTCAACAACAATTGCTTTTACAAGGAATGATTTTACAAAGAAACTAAAAGAAAACACTTGAGACTTTCCCTTTGAGACCTTTTGACTCTTTGGAGACCTTGCTACCACTCCCGCGTCACCTCTGTGTCACTCTGATTGGCTCAGCGTGGCTCTGAGTGGCTCTGCATCCCTCTACGTCAGCCTGCGTGAGGGCTACGTCTCTCTTCTGGATTGCGTCTCTCTCTGCGCTGTCTCCCACTGTCCTTGTGTCACCTCCTCCTCAGTCACTGCTTGCTGCTAATGC
Source organism: Pinus taeda (assembly GCA_000404065.3). Taxonomy (NCBI): domain Eukaryota; kingdom Viridiplantae; phylum Streptophyta; class Pinopsida; order Pinales; family Pinaceae; genus Pinus; species Pinus taeda. The sequence goes on from APFE030309147.1 coordinate 22,264, forward strand.
CCTCCCCTTCCTCCACTGTGCAACTCTCCCTCTTAAATCGATCTCCTTTACTTGAGAATCGATCTTCCTTGAGATACTGAGTATCTGCCAGTGTGTCTCCAAATGATCCTCAAGTCTTCTCTTATACTTTTCCTGTTGACGAATCAACGACTGAGATTAAGTCTCTAATCAATGACTAATATTAAAACAAACTTGATCCTCATGTCTTAGAAGCTTCTCACCCTTATCTTTATTAGTACCCATTAATATTTTTATTTTTCTAAGTTTAGACTTAGGAACCCATTAAAAATATTAATTATTTTAATTACTCCTCATCCAGGTGGAATTTCTCAAAGCGATTTTTGGATCTTGGAGATTTCATGTGCCTTAGTCTCTCCTACAAATTTCAAGGCTAGAGCACATCCGATGCTACCAAAAATCAACACTCCCTCCTAGCGAGGAATGTGCTCTAACAATGCTTCACCATAGAAATATCACACTGATCTTCTGCATCAGTATCTGTGTTGATGCTTGGTTTGCTGCCTCACACCCCCTGCACTACTACTTCCTGTATTGCTGCCCATGACACTAACACTGCCACTGCTGCATCTGTACTGTAGCTCCCTTTCAACATGTTGCATCATGCTGCCCATAGCATTGCCACTGCTAACTGCTGCACTACAACTCCCGACACTTATCCATTTCTGCTACTGAAATGGATTCTTTACCCTCCCCATCTTCTCCTTGAAATAAACAAATTTTGTTCTTCCCAGAGCCTCGCTGAGGATGTCTGCCACCTGTTCTCTTGTAGGAGTGTACCTCAACTGTACTGCTCCTCGTTGGACATAGTGTCTGACAAAGTGACACCTGATATCAATTTGCTTCGAGTGATCATGAAATACTGGATTCTCAGAGAGCTTGATGCAACTCTGATTATCACACATGATCCTTGTCGCTTCCATCCTTCTCTTGAATAGATTCACAAGCAATTTCCTAAGCCATATTGCTTCGTACGATGCTGTGCTAGCTGTCATATATTTTGCTTCCACTGAGCTCAGAGCCATAAATTTTTGTTTCCTATTAGACCAGGAGGTCATTCTTGATCCAATGTTGAAACAATACCCAGTTGTACTTTTCCGATCTACTGAACTTCTAGCCCAATCTGCGTCAGTGAACCCACTCAGCTTGATGTCATTGCCTCGGGTGTACAATAGTCCATGCTCGACAGTTCCTTGTTGTTAAAATTGGCAACTAGGGCCAAACTCCATGTGGGTCATCTTATTAATGAAAACTGATATTTTTCTTGGATCCCTCTCATCGAGAGGTGTAGGATTGATCTAAAGATCATTTGATTTCGATTAGTATTCATGGAGATATGAATTTATTTGTGTTATGGGACAATTCGTCAAGGTTGGCCAACAACCAAATAAACGCCATTTGTGCTCAATGTTTTAGTATAAATAGAGGTGGCCTTCAAGTCATTTCAACACACTTGGGATCTCTCCCTCTCTACTTGTCTTTGGGTTTGAGTAGGAGGAGAGATCCTAAGGGATAACGTTGCCCTAATCTAGAGGAAAGAAGCCGGAACAACGAGAACTATCGGGTACTTCCGGAACTGCCGGAACAGCCGGAACAATCGGAATTGCCGGAACAGCCAGAACAGTCGGAACTGTCGGAATTGCTGGAACTGACGCAGAGGGCAGAAGCCGGAACTGTCGGGAAAAGCTGGAACTGCTGGGAATAGCCGGAATTGCCGGAACTGTTGGAATTGCCGGGAACAGCCGGAATTGCCAGAATTGCAGGGAATAGCCGGAATTGTCGAAATTGCCGGGAACAGCCGGAATTGTCGGGAATAGCCGGAATTGCCGGAACTGTCAGAATTGCCGCGAATAGCCGGAATTGCTGGAACTGCCGAGAACAACGGGAACCGTTGAAATTGCTGGAATTGTTAGGAACAGCCGGCACTGTTGGGATTGCCGGGAATAGCTAAAACTGCTGGGAACTGCCGGAACAACGAGAGCATCTATCTCCGAAGGAGAGCAGCATGCAAGGGACAACTAACTAACATTGGGACAGTTGTATGGTACTTAGCAGCAAATACACCAAGCATGCATGTTACAACTAGCATGCAAAGGACAACAAGCATGCTAGGGACAACAGGCAAGCTAGGGACAACAAGCAAGCAAGATGCAGCCAACACATAGGTCAGTATGGCAACATGGTGCAACAATGGCACATAATGTAGTACAGTGATGGGTACAGTCATGATTAATGAAGCATGATGAGATGCAACGTAGTGATGATGCGTGCAACATGGTGCAGCACGGTGAGGTGCAACATGATGATGAAATGCAACACAACGATAGGTGAAGGAGTCACCTTGGAGAATCAATTGAAGCAACATGTCTTCAACTGATCTCATGTATCATCTTCTTAGAGATGATCTATGCTCTCATCTAGATAAGTCAAAGTGTTGACTTTTGTGGTAAATGTGCTATCTCTCTCTCTCTCTCTCTTTGCTGAACTATTGAAGAACATATAAGAAGAATTGATCAAGGGTTTCCCCACATTGGGGTTTGTCCCTGGCTAGCACCACATCTTGTGTCCTCTTGTCTTGGCTTGTCTTTTGTGATTTATGTTTATGTTCTATCTACAGTTTACTTTAATGCTGATGTGATTGCTATTTTGGCAAGATATTGAGCTAACTGTGAAAATTGAAATAAATTGCTCTAAGCATAGAACATACCTAAAATTTAACATGGTATCAGAGCTGAGGTGAAGACAATGCCCAAGCAAGAGTGAACGAGCAATCACTGAAGGCAGTTGGGAAAGGACAAAAGGATCAGTGGATTCCTCATCCCTCTTCAAATTCACCGAGGGTGAAGTCGAAGCATAGAATACTATCAGAATGGTGCAATAGAAGTTTTTGATGGCCTACCTAAAGATCACTTCAATGGGAAGTCTGGATCTAAGGGTGGAAGGAAAGGAAGATGCCTTGGTTGTAATAAGTTCGGCCATTATGGGAAGAAGTGTCTGAGGTAGGGACACATCACTTGATGATGATAACAATTATTCCAGGGACATCTTCAATGATCAGAGAAATGACAGGTAATGCAGGTCATCAAGGAAACGGCCAACCCTTCAGAGAAAGCAAGGAACCCAAGGTATCAAGAATCAAATGTTGTTTCTAATAAGATAAAGAAGCATTATCTTGTATTGGCCCCCTCCTTCAGATTCTTTGGGAATCTGGCTTATTGATCGTAGTGCTTCAAGGCACCTCATTGGATAAAAGGGTGCTCTCTCGAATTTGGTAGAGATGGAAACAATTGCGGGATTATACTTGGAGTCGATGCCACCTATCCCGGAAAGGGTGTAGGGAATGTTACTCCTCAATTGAATGAGGGTAAATCGATTCATTTACAAAATCTCTTTTATGTACTTGATCACAAGAAGAACCTGGTGTCCATCTCAGAAATGGAAGTCAACGGTTTCTTGGTGGCATTCATCGATGGAAAGGTACGTGTTAAAAAATAACATTTTTAAAGATGCTTTTTCTCATGGGTTAAGGGTTGGCAATTTGTATCAAAGTGCAGGATGGTCCATTGGGGATCATGTCAATTGACATATCACATCTATAACACCGGAGGTCTACCTATGGGGCCCTACCCGATGTGAGTCAGATGGTGATAGGGATGCCTGAATTCAAGAAGAGCATGAAGGTACATGTCTGAGATGTACTGAAGGAGAATCTTATAAGGGGACCATTCCCCTCATGCAGTAGGTCCACAGGTTTGGAACAACCCGAGGAGTTTGAGATTCATGATTGGGAATCTCATGTATACAGGTGGAAGCAAGCCCTCTATGGCTTGAAGCAAAACACCCAGGGCGTAGTATGAGAGGATTGATAGCTGTCTGATGAAGTTGAGATTCACTAGGAGTGAAACCGATCCAAACCATTACCCAAAGGTTGTGGATGATAGACCTCTCATACCGACACCTTATAAGGACGACCTATTTATGACAGGTGCAGACCCTCTCATTTGCAGAAGTAAGAGGAAGTTGGATTCTGGATGTGGAATGATAAATTGCAAGCCTGTGACTACCTCGAGGATCTTAACTTTCAGAAGTTATATGGTAGTGATGTCGAACCAGATTTGGGAAATGCCTTTGAGTTTCATAAACTCATTCGCGTTGATGTTCTTGGTGAACTTCCGTCCGAACATATGTTTTTCAGTTAGCATGGTGAGCTCATATTTGGTTGAGCCTCACTGGATTGGTGCCAAGAATCTTCTGAGATATCTTTGGGGCACAATCTCTCATGGATTGAGATACACTGCTGGAAATATGAAGCTGCATGATTATTCGAATGTTGACTGGGCAGGTAGTGTGGAGGATCACTAGAGCACTTCTCAGCATTGGTTCTCTTTGGGTTTTGCTTCGATATCATGGATGAGCAGGAAGCAGAAGTTGGTTGCTATAAGCACCACCAAGAGCGAATACATAGCTATGAGTGTGATCTTGTATGAAGCTGCCTAGTTGTGGAAGCTCTTCAGTGAGATGTTTGTACACATGATAGCTGTTTGTACACATTATGAATATCACTATGATTCTTTGTGACAACAAGAGGGGGGATTCGATTATTGAGGAATCCCGTTTTCGATGATTGCTTCAGCAAATAAACGTCAGATACTGCCTTATCTGGGATATGGTAAGTCGATGAGCGAGGATGCTCCATCACATTGAGATTGATGTACAAGTCGCAGACATTTTGTCAAAGCCCCGAGGAAAGGTCAAATCTGTGACTTTCCCGAACGACTTGGAGTCGTTGAGAGACCTTCTTATAAGGGTCCTGCATGTTGCATGCATTGAGCTCTGGGAGCTCTGGGGGGCTTGGGGTACTTGAGCAACATACGACCACAGGGTGACTCACCCTCCCCTGGTGGTGCGCTATGTACAGGATGACAGGTTCAACCTTCCCTTGTGATACCCCATGGCGACTGTGGAACAGGATAATTAGTTCTCCTATGGGCCGAGATGATTAGTTCTCCCGTGGCAATTGTGGAACAGGATGATTAGTTCTCTTGTTGGCCGGGATGATTAGTTCTCCCGTGGCAACTGTGGAACAAGATGATTAGCTCTCCTGTGGGCCGGGATGATTAGTTCTCCCGTGGCAACTGTGGAACAAGATGATTAGTTCTCCTGTGAGCCGGAATGATTAGTTCTTTTGTGGCAACTGTGGAACATGATGATTAGTTCTCCTATGGGCCGGGATGATTAGTTATCCTGTGGCGACTGCGGGGCAGGATGATTCATTCTCCTGTGGACCGGGATGATTAGTTCTCCTGTGGCAACTGTGGGGCAGGATGATTCGTTCTCCTGTGGACAGGATGATTAGTTCTCCTGTCGAGGCATCCTACCCATGCAGTCTGGGACTCATGGGAAGTACCTCTCATCTGATCAATGAGCAAGGAAATGGGGTTAGGGACCATTAGTAGTACAATCGATGGACGCATCGTTGTATCTACCATACTCCCTATGCTAGGTGACCTCCATTGATCTGGGATCAATATGAGTGGTTTGAGACACTCTCTTGTGATATTGATCTGGGGTCAATAAAACTGACTTTGGGCCAGTAAGAGTGATGTGACACACTCTCTTCAGATGAAACTGACTTCGGGTCAGTAGAGAATGGTATGAGACATTCTCGATCAATTCTTCTTCTTCATGGTTCAGCAGAGCAGAGCAGAGCAAAGTAGAGCTCAACAGAGCAGAGCAAAGCCAAGCTCAGTAGAGCAGAGCAGTGCAGGGGACTGATGGCAGAGATAGTACAGTCGGACATATGGATCGGCAGATGGAGTTCTCCCTAGTTGAGAGGGAGTGTTAAAATTGGCAACTAGGACCAAACTCCATTTGGGTCATCTTATTAATGGAAGCTGATATTTTTCTTGGATCCTTCTCATCCAGAGGTGTAGGATTGATCTAAAGATATCCGATTCCGATAAGTATTCATGGAGATATGAATTTATTTGTGTTATGGGACAATTCGTCAAGGTCGGCCAGCAACCAAATAAACCCCACTTGTGCTCAACGTTTTAGTATAAATAGAGGTGGCCTTCAAGTCATTTCAACGCACTTGGGATCTCTTCCTCTCTACTTGTCTTTGGGTTTTAGTAGGAGCAAAGATACTAAGGGATAACGCTGCCCTAATCTAGAGGGCAAAAGCCGGAACTGTTGAAATAGCTGGAATTGTCGAATTGTCAGGGACAGCCGGAACTGTCGAATTGCCAAAACTGTCGGAATTGTCGGAATTGCCGGAACTGTTAGAATTGTCGGAACTACCGGGAACAGCCGGAATTGTTGGAACTGCCGGGGACAGTCGGAATTGCCGGAACCACCGGAACTGCCAGGAACTGCCGCAACTGTCCGGAAGTGCCGAAACTGATGGGAACAGCCGAAACTGCCGGGAAAGCTGACGTAGAGGGCAGAAGCCAGAATTGCCAGAACTGTCGGGAAAAGCCGGAATTGCTAGAACTGTCGGGAAAAGCCGGAATTGCTAGAACTGTCAGAATTGCCGGGAATAGCCGGAATTGCCGGAACTGCTGGGAATAGCTGGAATTGCCGGAACCGTTGGAACTGCCGGGAATAGCCGGAATTGTCGGAACTGGCGGAATTGCTGGAACTGCCAGAACTGTCAAGAACAGCCGGAATCGCCGACACAGCCGGAACTTCCGGGAACAGCCAAGAACTGTCGGAATAGCCAGAGCATCTGTCTCCGAAGGAGAGCAGCATGCAAGGGACAACTAACTAACATTGGGACAGTTGTATGGTACTTAGCAGCAAATACACCAAGCATGCATGTTACAACTAGCATGCAAAGGACAACAAGCATGCTAGGGACAACAAGCAAGCTAGGGACGACAATCAAGCAAGATGCAACCAACACATAGGTCAGTATGGCAACATGGTGCAGCAATGGCACATAACGTAGTACAGTGATGGGTACAGTCATGATTAATGAAGCATGATGAGATGCAACAGAGTGATGATGGGTGCAGCATGATGAGGTGCAACATGATCACGAAATGCAGCACAACGATAGGTGAAGGAGTCACCTTGGAGAATCAGTTGAAGTAGCATGTCTTCAACTGATGTCATATATCATCTTCTTAGAGATGATCTATGCTCTCATCTAGATAAGTCAAAGTGTTGACTTCTGTTGTAAACGTACTCTCTCTCTCTCTGTGTGCTGAACTATTGAAGAACATATAAGAAGAATTGATCAAGGGTTTCCCCACATTGGGGTCTGTTCTAGGCTAGCACTACTTCTTGTTTCCTCTTGTCTTGGCTTGTCTTCTGCAATTTATGTTTATGATTTATCTGCAGTTTACTTTAATGCTGATGTGATTGCTAATCTGGAAAAGATATTGAGCTAATTATGAAAATTGAAATAAATTGCTTTAAGCATAGAACATACCTAAAATTTAACACTTTTATGTACCTGAGAACATGTTTGGCTGCTGCCCAGTGTGTCCTCTTAGGTTCCACCATGAACTGATTGAGGGTGTTGACAATGTAACAAATTTTTGGCCTAGTATTGGCTAGATACATCAAGGACCCTATAAGTTATTTGTAGAAGGTGGGATCAACATCTTTATCTTTTGATGCATCAATCTTCTTCCAGTTGGTGATCATTGGAGTAGCCATAGGTCTACAATCTTGCATCCTCAATCTCTTCAAGATCTCTATAGCATATCTCCCTTGTCGAAGGAAGATCTCACCTTTCTGTTGCCAAACTTCCAACCCCAAGATATAATGCATCTGTCCCAAATCCTTCATGTCGAATTTTATGGCTAGGTTCTTCTTGCAGTGTTTGATGAGCCTGGATGATCCTGTCAGGAAGAGATCATCTACATATAACACTAGGATTAGAGGCCCATTCTCTACAACAAGATAGTAGATATTAGGGTCTGCGTCACTTTTGACGAACCCCATCTTCTGCAAGTAGCCATCAATTTGACTGTACCACATTCTAGGTGCTTGTTTAAGCCCATACAAGGCTTTTTTTAATCTGCATACATGAGATTTCTTCTCATGTGTCTCAAAACCTTCTCACTGTTCAAACTTCAATGTATACTTCCTCTTCTATTACCCCATTTAAGAATGTTGTCTTGACAACCATTTGATGAATCTCCCACCCCATCTGTGTTGCAAGAGATATCATGGTTCTAATAGAAGTATACCTGGCTACTAGGGCGAAGGTTTCTTCGTAGTCTATCCCTTCCTTCTGAGCATACCCCTTAGCCACAAACCTGGCTTTATATTTCTCCACACTGTCGTCTGCAACATATTTGACCTTGTAGATCCATCTCGAACCTACCACTGACCTGTGTTGAGGCCTAAGTACCACTTCCCAGACATCATTGACCATAATAGAGCTGTGTTGACCACTATGTGTCAACTACCCATAACAATACACCCCCTTTTTTCGCATAAGGGATAGCGCTTGATTGACGTGTCCGTGCCATTCGACAGTCATCGTTGACCTAATCGTGTTATGTTATAAACCCAGTCTGCATGTGTAAATTGTAAATAATCTTAGTAGATATGAGTCATGTATGTGAATTGCGTAGGCAAACTTAATTTTCTAGTGATAATCTACGTTCTGGAAGGTTTTTTGTCTCACCGATCCATGATCAGCAGAGTTTTCCTTTAGCCTAACCCGAAAGCCGGAATGGATTTTGTCATTAGAATCTGAGGGGAATCCTAGTGTGCTTCGAGTTTATGTAAAAGTAATTTGGAAATAATCCTAATTATTTGGTTATGTTATTACAAATTGCTTGATCTGCTAGATTATAGTTGTGTCATATAACTGGGTGGTCTATGTCAAATGAGTTTTCCCCCTTGTAATGTAAAATTGTAAAAGTCATGATGTAAAGTGTCTTGAGGGTTAGAAAATGTTTTAATCCCCTCATAAGTCCTAGGTCCTAGGTGATTTTTCGAAAGGCTAAGTTCGAGGATCAAAAAATAATAAAATTAAAAAATAAAAAAATAACTAAAAAATAAAAAAATAAAATAACGATAAAATAAAATTTAAAAAGATAAATAAAATTTGAAAAAATAAAATAAAATAAAATAATAAAATAATAATAAGTCAAAATTTTGAGGAAATAAATGCAAGATTTTAAATTTTTAATATATTAAAATGCATTTAAAAATTCGACGGATGAGATTAAAAGAGATTTTGATCTTCATCGACGGTCGAGATTAGTTTGACATGGATCACTCGAACTAACTGTTGGGAATTTTTCCTTTAAATAGGGTGTCAGGGGTCATTTGAGATCATTCGATCTTAGAGTATGGTGCTAAAGAAAGCTCTCTTGTAGTCATTTTTTGTGCAATAAAGAAAGACTTTGGGGTTGAAAATCTTGCTGGTGTTACTCTTCTGGAAATGCTGTAAGATGTTTTATTTTTCTGCATAATTTTATTTTCAGCCATTGATGATAGCCTGATGAAGATTGATTTAGGCACAAGTATCTTCTCTGATTTCTGGGGTTTGAATGATAGTTTAATTTCTGAAATATAGTGGCAGGTATCTCCATTTGATCAGAATCTCTATTGTTTTCTCCCTCTATGTTAACGGTTGATTTAAGTTGTGCAGGATATCCTTAGTTTTGAGTTTACCGGGCGTTAGGGGAAGTTCTTGGCTGAACCAGTCAACTCCCGGATTGCGTTTTCTGAAAGAGCCCAGCCAGTTTTGATCCCGGGCTTATCATTTGAAATTTTTTATGAATGCATGAAGGGTTTTCTGAAGCATCTCACATTAAATTTAAAATTCTGAAAATATTTCTGTAGATTATTGATAAATCTCGCTGCTTAGTCGTTAATATGTAAATATTGTAATTATTTAGCTGATTTAGGGTTTTCAGTCTTGTTTCCTGCACATATTATTTTTGGGTGTTTTGTTTTTTTCCATTGCAAGTTGCAGGTACAGGTTTTGAGAAATTTTTCAGGGTTTCCATCAGGGAATCTGGAGCATGAAAGATTTAAAATTTCAATCAAGTTCCTAGGCTACGGGTCTGCTACCTGAATTTTCATTTTTCATTGTTGCTTGGCGTTTCATAAAAAAAAAAAAAAAACTGAAGTACATGTGTGAAATCTCTTTTTTGGAATTCGAATATTCTTTTGAGGATTTTAAGATTGTTTTTATCGTTCTTGTAGATTTAGAAATTTTTTCTTGCTGCTGTAGCCACCCCCAAATCCTTGCGTACATTGTTGCCAAAGCGTCCGCTGCCCTCATCCACGCACACCTGCAAAAAACATTGAAATCACGTTGTCCACACCAGCTACCTGCGTATTCGATTCTCACTTCTGCCATATGCTTGAGCCACCACTCCCCACGCAGTTCCCTTGTACCTTCACTCACTGCTGCACCTGCACGCTGGTCTTCTTTCTTCTGCAGCTCAATCTTCTTCCTGCACGCGGCTGCCTTAGTTCAACGCATATCTGCATGCAACCTTTAGCAGCTATCTAAATCTGCGCAACCATATTTTCATCTCTGCCGTCGTAAAATTCCTATCACGTTGCTCTTTCTCTCAGCCACCTGCGTTCCTTTCTCTGCTATCCGCTTGTCTCTTCGCATCCCTGTCTCCTTCACGTGTTGCTTCCCCTCGTGAGCTGCCATCTCTGCTTCTGCATCTGCTGCCGTCGAAACCTTTCAACGTACCTGCAAACAGTGATGCAAACAATAACCTGTGATTTTGATATGTCTGCGTTTTGATTTATGGTTTAACGTAGGTTAGGGTATTGCATTCTTTTTGTATAGTTTAGTTTTAGATTTTAGAATTAAATTGTTAGTTTTAGATTTTAGTTTTATTTTTATTTTAAAATTTTGAATCTTTATAAAAAAATATGAAAATCGATTTTTTGTTTTTAATTAGATTTTATTTAGATTGTAAGATTTGTTCCATTTTAAATTAAAAATTTTAAAATCATAAAAATTAAAAAAGGAAATAATCATAAAGAAAAAATTTCTTGTAGTTTAGATTTGATTTTAGTTTTTTTAATTTTTTATTTAGCTTATAGTCTTCAGATATGTTATAGTTTAGTTTTGTTTAAGTTTGATTTTAAAAATAATATAAAAAAAACTCATAAAATTTAAAAATAAAAAAGTTCTCTTATGACCACCTTCATTTTTTTTTTAGAATTAGATTTTTAATAATTTTTAGTTTTAAATTTCATTTTAATTGTATATATTTATTTAGTTTAGTTTAGTAATTTTAAGTTTCAATTACTTTAGTTTTTGTTTGTTTGTTTGTTTTTATATTAAAATGTAAAAAATATATAAAAATTAACATTTTTGAAAAGATTAACTAAAAAATTGAAAATTCATTTTTGGTGACTTTTGTGGTATCTGTGTTCCATTTTTCTATAGTTAAATGCGCTTAAATGTTTATTTACAAGTTAGTTATATGAAAGTGGTAATTGGTTAGCATTTAAATTGTATGGTTGTTTAAAGCATTAAATCTTTAGAAATTTAATTGCTGGATCATTATTAAAGCATTGTGCGTTTATCGAATATCTTGCATTGCTTGGGTTTTTTTGGTGATAAATGTTTGTTTTACAAGGTTCATATTTTCTGCAACATCTAATAAATAATCATTTAATCATTAACTCAATAAGGCACTAGTACATTAATTTCTAAATCAATCAAGTGCTAAATTGCCTTGCTGTGTCTCCCAACCCAACTGGTCCACTGTTGGTTTTCATTCATCTCATAGGGTCTACCCCCCTTAGCCTCGGGAGATGGCTTAAACGGAGAGATTGGGGATCAGGATGACAGCCTCCGGTCTGAGCGTTGTTGTGACAATCTGTGCAACGACATTTTTTGGCACCATTGCTGGGGATAGAGTTTTTCTGTCCCTAGCATTTCAATGACATTCATCTTCTCATTTCTCATCATTCTTTCATCTTTCTCATCTCTCATTTGAGCTGGCAGATTCAACATTTTTTGGCATCATTTGGATCTTATCATCGCCTTATTTTTCGTCGTATTAACAACTACTCTTTGGTTCATTTCTTGTTTGGGTGTCGACTCCATTTCTTTTATTTTTCCCAGACAAGAAGTCTCCCTCATATCTGCTTGTTGGTTGCTTTTTGGATCTTAGAATTAGATTCATTGTTCAAGTGGCGACTCCACTTCTTTCATCTCTTGATTTTCTTGAGCAGAGATGTCTTTCTATCATCCATTTGGTCCCTCGTTATACATCATGGATTATTCGTTTAAACCATGTCATTTTACTGATGATCTCCATGATTTACCGGAAGTGGCCATTTCTAAATTACCTTTGTTCTCGGGTAGTGGTTCAATCGCTGTTAGAAGGCATTTATGGAGTTTTTATCATATAACATTCATGTATTGTAGACTTCCTCAATATGATCACGAAGATGTCAAAATGTGTCTATTTGTCCTTTCTTTAGAGGGTGATGCTTTGAATTGGTTTAATAATTATCCTGAAGACTCTTTCACTTCTTTACAAGACATTTTCAATGCTTTTAAAGATAGATATAGTGATCCAAATAGCTCGCCTTGTGCCCCTAAAATTGTGCAACAGAATGAAAGTAATCTTATGAAAAGTCTAGCTGTCGATAAAAGATTTCAAGACAATTCTTCATATTAGAGTGTGCCATCCACCTGTACCATTGCAGATCAAATCCAGGATAGTGGAAAAGCAGGGACAAATTGTGAAATCAATGAAAAGGAAAATCAGAAGCAAATTATAGAAGAACTAATGCGGCTGGTAAAAACTATGGAGAACAATCAAACTAATTACACCAATGATGTAAGAACTTTATGCACCTACCTAGAAAAACGTAATAAGGAGATGGAGATCATGCAAAATCAGCATGCTAAGGAAACTGAGGCCATGAAAACTAATCATGACACAGAAATTAGTTTTATACAAAGCAAGTTATCAGGCTTAGAGGAAAATATAACGACCATGAAAGCTAGTCATGGTAGGGAAATTAATTCTATGCAAAACAAGTTATTAAGTATGGATGAAGAAATGACTATCATGACATTCGATCATAATAATCAGTTGGCTACTATGCAAGCAAATCATAAGGAAGAGATAAACTTTATGCAGCATTACTTGATGACCATAAAGGAAAAAGAACGATAAAGTAATAAAAGATATGGAAGAAGACCATGCCAGGGAATTCAGTACTATGAAAGTTGAACACTCTAGCCAGATAGATGCCATTAAAATACAGGTTCAAAAATTTCAACAATGGTCAGAGGATGAAAGAAACCAAGAAACATCGACAGATCAGAAGCTTCCTTATTTGCTGCAACAAGCTCCATCTTATTATGAGGTCATTGGCTCGATTGAAAGGTGGTTAACTGAAGGTGATCCAGATAAAATTAAAAACGATAAATATCAGATGCAAAATGAAGAAAGACATGCCAGCATATCTTACATACTTCATCTGAGAGCTTTGAAGCAGAATGTTCCACATCATCAGTGATACAACCTGCCACGAAGAAGAAACGCAAAAGAAAGAGAACGAGAAGAAGATTTCATGCATCAGATGGCTGCGAGCAACTTGATTTTTGGATAGGAGAAAGTCCTATAGTATGCAGAATTGGTCATGGCACATCCAATAAGCAGCCGACAGATTTGCCTGAAAGTAGGCAAATGCTGAGTATACACTATATTGAACGCATCTGATGCCATGGGGCATCCTCTGTATTGTATTTCTAACCCTGCACCTTGTCATTTCATCATTTTCATTTCTGTTTTAGGATTAGATTTACTTTCTACTAGATAGTTAATAAATGAAGAGCTTATATCTTTCCTGTGCTTAATGTTATATGATGATTTTTGGATGGACGCTACTTATGTTTTGTTGTGTGTTGCGTGGATGCAGATTCTGGATTCTTACATTCCTACAGTGCAACAACGTTTCCCCAAGTAGAGCCAGATGTTGACCACTATGTGTCAACTATCCATAGCAGTACACCCCCTTTTTTCGCAAAAGGGATAGCGCTTGATCGACGTGTTTGTGCCATTCGACAGTCATCGTCGACCCGATCATGTTATGTTGTAAACCTAGTCTGCATGTGTAAATTGTAAATAATCTTAGCAGATCCGAGTCATGTATGTAAATTGCCTAGGAAAACCCAATTTTTTAGTGATAATTTACGTTTCGGAAGGTTTTTTGTTTCACCGATCCATAATTGGCAGAGTTTTCCTTTAGCCTAACCCCAAGGCCAGAATGGATTTTGTCATTAGAATTTTAGGGGAGTCCTAGTGTGCTTCGAGTTTATGTAATAGTAATTTGGAAATGATCCTAATTATTTGGTTGGGTTATTACAAATTGCTTGATCTGCTAAGTTATAGTTGTGTCGCAGAACTGGGTGGTCTATGAGGGTCTATGTCAAATGGGTTTTCTCCCTTGAAATGTAAAATTGTAAAAGTCATGATGTAAAGTGCCTTGAGGGTTAGAAAATGTTTTAATCCCCTCATAAGTCCTAGGTCCTAGGTGATTTTCCCAAAGGCTAAGTTCGAGGATCCAAAAATAATAAAATTTAAAATAAAAAAATAACTAAAAATTTAAAAATATAAATAATAAATAAAATAAAATTAAAAATAAGATAATAATTTGAAAAAACAAAACAAAATAATAAAATAATAATAAGTCAAAATTTTTGAGGAAATAGATGCAAGATCTTAATTTTTTAATATATTAAAATGCATTTAAAAGTTCGACGAATGAGATTAAAAGAGATTTTGGTCCTCATTGATGGTCGAAATTAATTTGACATGGATCACTCGAACTAACTGTTGGGAATTTTTCCTTTAAATAGAGTGTCAAGGGTCATTTAAGATCATTCGATCTTAGAGTCTGGTGCTAAAGAAAGCTCTCTTATAATCATTTTTTGTGCAATAAAGAAAGACTTTGGGGTTGAAAATCTTGCTGGTGTTACTTTTCTGGAAATGCTGTAAGATGTTTTATTTTTCTGCATAATTTTATTTTCAGCCATTGATAATAGCTTGATGAAGATTGATTTAGGCACAGGTATCTTGTCGGATCTCGGGGATTTGAATGATAGTTTAATTTCTGAAATATAGTGGCAGGTATCTCCCTTTGATTTGAATTTCTCTGTTGTTTTCTCCCTCTATGTTAATGGTTGATTTAAGTTGTGCAGAATATCCTTAGTTTTGAGTTTACCGGGCGTTAGGGGAAGTTCTCGGTTGAACTAGCCAACTCCCGGATTGCGTTTTCTGAAAGAGCTCAGCCAGTTTTGATCCCGGGCTTATCATTTGAAATTTTTTTATGAATGCATGAAGGGTTTTCTGAAGCATCTCACATTAAATTTAAAATTCTGAAAATATTTCTGTAGATCATTGATAAATCTGGTTGCTTAGAGTCGTTAATCTGTAAATACTGTAATTATTTAGCTGATTTAGGGTTTTCAGTCTTGTTTCCTACACATTATTTTTGGGTGTTTTGTTTTTTGCCATTACAAGTTGCAGGTACAGGTTTTGAGAAAATGTTCAAGGTTTCCATCAGGGAATCTTGAGCAAGAAAGATTTAAAATTTCAATCAAGTTCTTGTGCTACGGGTCTGCTACTTGCGTTTTCATTTTTCATTGTTGCCTGGGGTTTCATAAAAAAAAAATCTGAAGTACATGTGTGAAATATGTTTTCTACAATTCAAATATTCTTCTTAGGGTTTCAAGATTGTTTCGTTCTGGCAGATTTAGAAATTTTTTCTTGCTGCTGTAGCCACCCCCAAATCCTTGCGTCCATTGTTGCCAAAGCATGCGCTGCCCTCATCCACGCGCACCTGCAAAAAACACTGAAATCACGTTGTCCACGCCAGCTACCTGGGTATTCGACTCTCCCTTCTGCCATATGCCCAAGCCACCACTCCCCACGCAGTTCCCTGGTACCTTCACTCATTGCTGCGCCTGCATGCTGGTCTTCTTTCTTTTGCAGCTCAATCTTCTTCCTCCACGCGGCTGCCTTAGTTCAACGCATATTTGCACGCAACCTTTAGTAGCTATCTAAATCTGCGCAGCCATATTTTTATCTCTGTCGCCGTCAAATTCCTATCACGCTGCTCTTTCTCTTAGCCACCTGTGTTCCTTTCTCTGCTATCCGGCTGTCTCTTTGCATCCCCGTGTCCTTCACGCGTTGCCTCCCCTCGAGATTTGCCATTTCTGCTTCTGCATCTGCTGTCGTCGAAACCTTTCAGCATACCTGCAAACAGTCACGCAAACAATAACCAGTGATTTTGATATGTCTGCGTTTTGATTTATGGTTTAACGTAGGTTAGGGATTGCATTCTTTTTGTGTAGTTTAGTTTTAGATTTTTGAATTAAATTGTTAGTTTTAGATTTTAGTTTTATTTTTATTTTAAAACTTTGAATCTTTATAAAAAATATGAAAATCGATTTTTTGTTTTAAATTAGATTTTATTTAGATTGTAAGTTTTGTTCCATTTTAAATTAAAATTTTAAAATCATAAAAATTAAAAAAAGAAAAAATCATGAAGAAAAATTTCTCTTAGTTTAGATTTGATTTTAGTTTTTTTTTAATTTTTATATAGTTTATAGTCTTCAAATATGTTATAGTTTAGTTTTGTTTAAGTTTGATTTTAAAAATAATATAAAAAAAATCATAAAATTTAAAAATAAAAAGTTCTTTTAGGACTTTAGTTTTTGTTTGTTTGTTTGTTTAGAAGTAGATTTTTAATAACTTTTAGTTTTAAATTTCATTTTAATTGTATATATTTATTTAGTTTAGTTTAGTAATTTTAAGTTTCATTTATTTTAGTTTAGTTTTGTTTTATTTAAAAAATATATAAAAATTAAAATTTTTGAAAAGATTAACTAAAAAATTGAAAATTCATTTTTGGTGACTTTTGTGGTATCTATGTTCCACTTTTTTATAGTTAAATGCGCTTAAATGTTTATTTGCAAGTTAGCTATATGAAAGTGGTAATTGGTTAGCATTTATATTGTATAGGTTGTTTAAAGCATTAAATATTTAGAAATTTAATTGTTGGATCATTATTAAAGCATTATGCATTTATCGAATATCTTGCATTGCTTGGGTTTTTTGATGATAAATGATTGTTTTACAAAGTTCATATTTTCCGCAACATCTAATAAATAATCATTTAATCATTAACTCCATAAAGCACTGGTACATTAATTTCTAAATCAATCAAGTGCTAAATTGCCTTGCTGTGTCTTCCAACCCAACTGGTCCACAGTTGGTTTTCATTCATCCCATAGGGTCTACCCCCCTTAGCCTCGGGAGACGGCTTAAACGGAGAGATCGGGGATTAGGGTGACAGCCCCCGGTCTGAGCATTGTCGTGACAATTTGTGTGATGACAAGCTATATTCCTCCACCATAGCATATACCCATACTTGATGCTGAATGATCTCCTCGAAACTAGAAGGTTCCCCAACCTGAGCTATTAAGGCCTGGTATTTGTCTTGTTGTCTTCACTTGCTTTTATTATTCCTTGGTGCACCAATGAAGTCCTCTGCATCTCGTAGAATCTGTTGGAGTTCCCGACTCGTTCTTCCACTGGTAGTAGGCACATCTATAAGCTCTTCCTCTTCCTGAGATTCCTCCTGTTCTAAAGCTTTGTCTTCAGGAGAATTTCTGGTACTAGTTTCTACTGGTCGCACTGGTATGACCAACGACTTGTCTTTTGACTGCTCCTTAAAAGGCATTTCATGGGATATCCTGAAAGCTCTGTCCTCGATGAACTTTGCATCCTGCCGAACTACTACTTTCCTACTCCTTGGAAGATAGATTCTATATGCTTTAGCATTCTCGCTATATCCCACAAGATATCCTTTCTCAGCAGTTTGATCTAATTTCTTTCTCTTTTCTTCGGGTATACGGCAATATGCTGAACTCCCAAATATCCTGAAATGACTGACTTCGTGTGTCCTCTCGGTGAAGACCTTGTCCGGAGTGATTTTTCCCAATGCACTGTGAGGAGTCCTGTTCTGGACATAAACTGCCGTGCTGCATGCTTTTGCCCACAGGAATTTAGGCATATCTTGATCATACACCATTGCCTTAGCTGCTTCCACAATAGTCCTATTTTTCCTTTCTACTACTCCATTCTACTCTAGATTGTAGGGAGCTGTCCACGCTCTTCTGATGCCTTCCTTAGTGCAAAAATCGGTGAAGTCCTTATCAACATACTCTCCAACATTATCTGAACACAACACTTTTATCTTCTTTTCTGTCAGATTCTCCACTAGAGCCTTCAACTCTTTGAATCGACCAAAAACGTCATCCTTGGTTTTCAGAAAGTAGATCCAAGTCTTTCTGGAATGGTCATCGATGAAGGTGGCGAAGTATTCGGTACCACTAAGAGCCTTTGTGGACATCGGTCCACTGATATCAGAGTGTATCAATCCTAGCACACTCTTAGCCCTATTGTTACTTCTGGAAAACGCTGCTTTGGCATACATGCCCAGAGCGCACCCTCTGCATACATCATCTCGTTCGGTACTTAGTTCTGGAACACCTGATACTGTTTTCCTGATAATTCTCAGAGCCCCATGGTGTAAGTGTTCCATCCTTCTGTGCCATAGTTCATTCAAATCATTATCTCCATTACCACCTATCAGTGCCATTAGTGATTCTAGTTGCAACCTATACAATCTGTTACTTCTGATTCCAATCTGGGCCTTCTTTTTCCAACTCGGGTGTTTGACATATACTTTCCTCCTTAATGAACTCCTTAATGAAGAAAATGTCATAGCCCTTGTTTTGAAGTTGAGATACAGAGAGTAATTTCATCCCCAACTCTAGCACATGCAGCACATTGTTTGCTCGAAGCTGCTCTCCTGCTTCGATTTGAAAGACTACAGTACCTCTTCCTAGTGGAATACACTTTGCCTTATTTCCCATGGTGATTTGAAAATTCATTCTTTCTTCCTGATAATCTGAAAAACATTCTCAGATTCCTGTCATATGCCAGGAAGCTCTATTGTCTATATACCAAACCTCAGAGGAGGCAGAGCTTGCTAAGCAAGCGACTTCTTCTTCCAATCTAGAAGCTAACATAGAATAATCGTAATTCATGTCCCTTGTGCATTCTTTTGAAAATCTGTGCGAGTCCCCTTGAGTGGATGCCTCTGCATCATGCTCTTGACCCATAGTTGATTTCCCTCTCTTGTTGTCGGATGTCTGCTTTGTTACCATGTGAAAATTTCTAAATTGAAATTCTACTGTAGCAACTGATTTGTTTCACCTACTTATTGTTCATAATAAGTTATTTACGAAATCCCTTCAACAAATATTAAAATAAATTCTATTGCAGTTATCACACAATTACCTAGAGAAAAAATACATGCACAAGAACCAATCACATCAACACAGTTGTTTTTTGGACAATTGTCCCCGGAAAAACCCAATGCTGGAAAACCGGTGCAACAGATGAGGGATTTATTAATCTTCAGCAGCAATTGCTTTTACAAGGAATGATTTTATAGAGAAATTGAAAGAAAACACTTTAGACTTTCTCTTTGAGACTTTTTGACTCTTTGGAGACCCTGCTACCACTCTTGCGTCACCTCTGCGTCACTCTGATTTGCTCAGTGTGGCTCTAAGTGGCTATGCGTCCCTTTGCGTCAGCTTGCGTGAGGGCTATGTCTCTCTTCTGGACTGCGTCTCTCTTTGCGCTATCTCCCATTGTCCTTGCGTCACCTCCTCCTCAGTCACTGCTTGCTTATAATGCCCTCCCCTTCCTCCACCCTGCAACTCTCCCTCTGAAATCGATCTCCTTTACTTGAGAATTGATTTTCCTTGAGACACTGAGTATCTGCCAGTGTGTCTCCAAATGATCCTCAAGTCTTCTCTTATACTTTTCCTGTTGATGAGTCAACGACCGAGATTAAGTCTCTAATCAACGGCTAAGATTAAAACAGACTTGATCTTTGTCTCTTAGAAGCTTCTCAACCTTATCTTTATTAATACCCATTAATATTTTTATTTTCCTAAGTTTAGTCTTAGGAATCCATTAAAAATATTAATTATTTTAATAACTCCTCATCCGGGTGGAATTTCTCAAAACGATTTCTAGGTCTTGGAGATCTCATGTGCCTTAGCCTTTCCTCCAAATTTCAAGGCTAGAGCACATTCGATGCTACCAAAAATCAACATTCCCCTATTGCAAAGTCAAAGATTGCCATTATATACATACATATCCACGAACACAATAAGCTAAGCACCACCTCTATGTGAAAGACTCCAAAGTAATGCCCCTCAATGCGACTCCAATGAGTAATTCCTTCTTCCATCTATCTTCCCAGGTAGCCTGGTGTCCTTACCCGACCTTTACTTTCTAGGCGGGACCGTTGTCTCGGGTCGGACCGCTATGATTATCGAGAGGGTGGCGCGTGCCTGCTTGCACATTGGGCACGCGTTATATATGTGAATGTGGTAACCTCGATTAGATCAGATATGTCCTTCTCCTCTTCTTCTTCATGTCGCCTCCAAATGGGGTATATCTAAAAGTTAGCACTAATTCTGGCCTCATCTCAAAGTGATTTAGATTTTTTAAGCTTCTTAATCTGGTAGTGAAAGCCTCCTGTTGTCGCACAGAGTGTCTAGGCACCGCGACAACACTCAGAGTAAGGACTGTCACTCTTAAATCCTTACTCACTCTGTTTAGACTCTCTCCTAGACAAGTCAAGGGGGGTAGTCCTTAGGTAAATGGATGAAATAACCTGTGAAAAACAAACTCTACGAGATTTTAATGATGGGCAACTTGATGAATCTAAATGACTAAATCAGATTGATAGATTAAACGCCAACGTAAACAAAACACCACCACAAGATAAAAACAATTATAGACCAGTGCCTTCGATATTTGAATTAACCCTCAATAAAACAAGCTATTTAGAAAGATTTTCAATATGTGACAAAAAGTGACAATCATAAATAATCCACGAAAACGCCCAACACTGTCACATGCAAAAGACTCCAGATTTAAAATTATTTTTGCTGACTGCCCAAATCTAGATTTAATAAATTTTCTTCAACATGCCAAATATGATTAAAAATGTTTATCGCATCTTGACCATAGGAAAATCATAAAAATTGCATTTAATGACCAAATGATGCTAAGGAACTTTAGATTAAAATTTTTTAATTATTCTTTGGGAATTTAAATTAATCAAAGGGTTAAAAAATTAAAATTTTTAATGGGCGATAGGCCACATTAAAATTTTTTAACACTTAAGCGAAAACCCCTTAATTCATTTCACTTTTTATTCTCAAGTCACCAAAAAATTTAAGAGTTTTAGAATTTTTTTAATGTTTTAAATTTTTTAAATTTTTAAACGTTTTTAGGATTTTTTAAATATTTTAGATTTTTTATTTCTTAGGATTTTTTTTTTGTTTATTTAAATTTTTATGATTTAATAAAATCAAAGTCAAAAATAAAATAACCAAAACCAACAATAAAAAGGAGACCAAAATGGAACCTTATAAAAAATAAAAGAAAATGCTATCAAAATATATGAAACCTAGAAAGATTATGTGCTAACACCCTAACTACATGCTAACCTAAAACTGAAATAAACCCAAAGAATATAACCCAACGTAACACACCCAAAAATCGAAATGATTTGTGTTTATTGTTGTGCAGGTATACTTCAACAACGAAAAGGAAGATTGAGGGCAGGCTTTGCGATGAATGGCGGCAATGGAGGGTTTAGCTTTTGCAGGTTGAAGGATATACACAGTGAGGAAAGAGAGAGAGCTGCGGGTATGGACGGAGAAGGCAACGAGGAGCAGTGAGGGTCGGAGGAATACATTGGCAGCATGCAGGTGGAGAGGGTTGCGCGAGGTAATATGCAGTAATCAAAACCGCAGATTAGGGAGAGGGTTTGGATGTAGGGAAGAAGGGACTGTGAGGGAGAAATGGGCGGCAAGTGGACTGCATGCTACGGATTTCGGGGCTATGGAGAAAGCAACGTAGGGAGCCAGGATCAGTGGAGGGAATACGCAGCTGGAGAAAGGGTTCCAGATGAGGAAACCGCAGGCCAGATGGGGAAGATCGTGGCTGCAGGTGTAGGTTCGAAGAGCGGAAGGAGGGTTTGGGTATGGCTGAGAGTTTTTTTTTTTTTTTTTAAATTCGAATCTGCACAGCAAACCCTAAAACAGACAACAAATAAATTTGCAAAAATGATAGCCCAAAACCTAGGAATCTCACTTAAAGTGTTGAATTCTTCTGCTTTAATAATGAAACCCTTAAAATTTTTCTAGATTTAATTAAAATATCAAATCCATCTGCTTCAGATTTGACCCTGAAACCCTCACTGAAATTCTAGATATGAAAACTAAATTAATTCCCTGTAAAAATGATGTTGATGGACCTCCAGAGATCCAGATCTAACCCTCTAGGGCTTAGATCTGGGTTCTGCACAACTTTCAGCTTCAGATCTGCAGCTGCAATACAACAAAAAACACCAAACGATATACACAATGACCCAAAAACACTAAAACCCTGAAAACCAAAGTCAGAAAACCAAAATTAATTATAGATCTATGTACAAAAATGGCAGATCTAGCAGATCTAGGGAGTGTGAGTTCGACTCCGCTCCCAGATCTGATGATCTGTGGCTCTCAGCAGCCAGATCTAATGATTTAGCGCAGAAAATTTAAAATTTTTTGAATGTTAAAGGAGGTACTAAGCTCAAAACCCTTCATGCATCACCCATAAAAATAATATCTAATGATAAGCCCGAGATCAAATTTAAACTGAGCTCTTTAGAAAACACGGATCGGGAGTTGGTTGGTTCAGCCGAGAACTTCCCTGAACACCCGATGATCTAATAATCAAGGATTTTCTTGCAAAACTCAATACAGCTGTCAACATAGAGTGAGAAAACAATAATAAAATTCAGCTCTAATAGAAATACCTGCTATTATATTCAAAACTTAAATTATCATTCAAACCCCAGTGACTGTGCAAGATACCTGTACTCAAATCGCTCTTCAGAAAGCTATATAAATGGCCAAAAAGAAATATATGCGTGAAAATAATACATCTTACAACATTTCCATGAAGAGTAACACCAACAGAAATTAACTCCAAAGTCTTTATTGCTCATAAAAAGATTACAAGAGAGATTTTTGCTTAATACACGATCAAAAGATCGAATGATCTCAACTGACAATTGACCTCCTATTTAAAGACAAATCTTCCAATTGCTAGTTCGAGTGATCCTTGTCAAAGTGATCTCGACCATTGATAAGGATCAAAATTTCTTTTAATCTCATCCGTTGAAATTTTAAATTATTGAGGAAATTCGAAATTATCAATTAAATGCATTTTAATTTATTCAAAAATTAAATTTTTGAATTAATTTCCTCAAAAATTTGACTTTGACTTAACCCTAGGGACCAAGGGCATAAAATTTAGCAAAATAATCAATTAACCTTAGTCTTTGGACCTTTTAAAATTTAATTTTTTAAAAGACCCTCGAATTTATCCTTTGGAAAATTTAAAATTACCTAGGACCTGGGACTTATGAGGGGATAAATTATTTTTCTAACCCTCAAGACATTTTACATCATGATTTTTTACATTTTTACATCTCAAGGGGGAAAACCCATTTGAACAAGACCCTCACAGACTACCCAGTTTTGTGACAAAAATATAGTCTAGTAGATCAAGCAATTTGTAATAAAATAGCCTAACCAAATAGTTAGGATTATTCCCAAATCACTTTTACATAGACTTGATCTAGCACACTAGGACTCCCCTAATATTATGGTGACAAAATCCATTCCAACTTTGGGGTAAGGCTGAAAGAAAACTCTGTCGATCATGGATCAGTGAGACAAAAAACCTTACGGATGTAGATTGTCTTCAAAAAATTAGGTTTACCTAGGCAATTACATACACGACACGGATCTGCTAAGATTATTTACAATTTACACATGTAGATTGGGTTTAGAATATAACATGATCAGGCTGATGATGATAGTCGAACAGCAAAGACACATTGATCAAGCGCTATCCCTTTTGTGAAAAAAGGGGGTGTACTGCTATGGGTCGTTGACACGTAGTGGCCAACACCTCCTTTTCCTTTTGCACTAAGTACTATTATTAGCTGTAGTCTTTAGAGTAGCTGTAGTGCACATGCACTAAGAACTACCTTTAGTCCCATGCCTTAAGGCCATACATAGAGAGTGGAAGCCAAGTGTGAAAGCCAGGTTTCCATTCAAAGCAAAAGAAACTAGTCCCCTTCCTTTCCTTTCTCCCTGAGCTCTAGTGAAGAAGAATAAAGTATAGCCACCTTAGCAAGGTACTCCATAGGGTAAGTACTAGCCCTTAAGGTAAGTAAGTTCCATAAGGTTCATAATAAGGTAAGTTGTGTCCATATAATGAACGCGTAATAGAAAAGAATCAATCTATTTTCCATAGCCTTTCTTTCTATGACGATTTATAATGACTAGTATAGTAGTAGTGCAGAAGAAGCTTGACTCTCTCTTTAGTTCATTTGAAATTCTCCTTCTAACTGAAGTTCAACTTGAATCCCAATAGTTGCAATCAGTAGTCCTACTAGTAGTTCATAAGAAATTAGATTTCTAACAACTATTTAGCTTTAGCTAAGCTTAGATCTATAGTTCAATATTATGGTTTATAGAAGCTTCCATAGTGGTCCACCATGCATGGGTTAGTAGTAGAACTTGACCTTTCATGATCAAGCTTCATTAGATTTCAGTGTTTCCATAATACGTAACATATATAATACTATTCCCTTTGTTTGACCTTATATGATTAATTCATGCACTTTTCTTGGATTCCCACGTGTGATCAGAAGATGAGTATATGTGATCCAAATTGGTGCCTTGAGGAGGAGGATGAGTAGCCTTTATATAGGCGTCATCTCATAAGCCCAAATTGGTGTGTCATGTTGGTTGGCTGACTTGAACTTGTGGAGACAATAAATTTGAATTTTAAAAATTCAATTTCCCTCGTTTGAAGCCAACTTGAAGTATGCATTTATATTTATCTTTTCTTTCATATTTTGAGGGCTAAAATAATTTAAGAATACCGATCGCAACTACCAAAATTTCAACAAAATCTTCACAATAGGAGATTTTATACCTCCAATCTTCCATAAGGCTTCAAGCATATGATACACAAATGGAGTCCAAGGGGAGGGCTCCTCAATCCCCCAAAGTCATAACAATCATTGCAATGGAAAGAGTGCTCCTATTTATGGATAGAGGTTCTCTTATTCAATTAACAAATGTTAGTTTCTAATGAACTCCATGACAAGTCAAATAGATATCATGAAAATGGACTCGTTAGATCTTTCCTCAATCCATGGTTGACCATATCACAATACGCAGACACAAGCCTCTTGAAGAGAACTCACCCTTGTTAAAAAATAGGAAGAATAATACAATGGAGATCTCCAAGAGAGGGCGTATAACAAAAAATAGACATGATGATCAAGTCAACATGCAAAATGTCCAAATTCACCATTCATGTCCAAATTCACCACTCAACAATGGATGCATGCAAAATCTATTAAATTAATGTTCAACCTAGGAGGATGTCTACAAGGTTCCATCTAGGAATCTAACAAAGTGTGCCTTCCAAGGTGCATGAGAGATAAAACAATAAAATATTCCTCATAGGAGAAAGTTCCCTAACCAACCTCCAAAAATAGCAAGTGGTCCATGTTAGTTTTTGTCGCTTCATAGGTGTTCTAGTCTTGAAACTTTGTGGAGAGGCTAAAACACATGAGATGCCTCAATTAGATTATTAGCCGATTTATAAATATTTGCTATGTCTAAACTTAGGGAATATGGTTAATTAATCAATATTAATTGAGATAAGGTGAGAATTCTCTAGCAACTCACATGGATTGATAGAGAATTAATGTGGGCCCTTGATTAAGCTTTAATCTTGGTCGTTGGTGCTCCAACAGAGGATTATAAGAAGAAGTCGATGGGTAGATGGAGAACACACTTGTGAGAACCACAAAGAGTTTCGATTTTTTTGGCAGTTCGATTTCTAGAGAGCAGCGGTAGTTGTCGGAGAGCCAGAGAAGGACGCAGAGACAATGAAGCCAGAGGAATATTTCCAGATCCAGTGAGTGCATTTGCAGAGAGGCTAAGATTTTTCCAACAGGTTGTGCAATTCCAACGTAGAAGCTTCAGTGGGCAATTCGATTTGCTGAGGAAGGAAGACGTTTTTAGTTCTAGAGGTCAGGCGGAAGTTCCAGAGTGTCGGAGAAGCGTTTTCCCAATTATCAGTAGGCAGGATGGCTTGATTAGCAGACGATTTGGGCAACATGTGTGGCAGGCAGCCTTAGGTTGATGCAGAGCCTGCATAGGCCCAGTTGGATGGCTTGCTTTTTAGTAGCAGTCAAGTGTCGAGATTGCTCGGAGTGAGGGTAATTTCCCTCAAGATATTTTTGCCAGTATTTTCTCTACAGGATTGCCAGTTTTCGGCATCCAGATTGTACTAAGAATTTCTCACTGTTCCATAATAATAAAAACCCTCAGTTGTTGCACCTGTTTTCCCAAGTTGGGGTTTTCAGGATATTTGTCCAAAAATAATTGTGCCAAGTTTTATGTGTGTGTGTGCTAGTATTGCCTCAGTTTCTAGCGCTATTTTCTTTCGCAATTTTATTTGTGAAGGTTGCAATGTGAATTATTTGGTATTTGCCATAGCAGATAAATTGTTAAATTATTTGACAATTATTAAAATAATTTCCAGTTGCTGCAATAGGATTTTAGTTTTGAAATTTTTACATGGTATCAGAGTGTGAGTGATCAACCAAAAGCTTAGAACTAGAGAAGGGAATTTCACTGTTCAGAGGGAGCAACAGGTCAATATTCTCAGAGCTTGCAATACCCAGACAGGCAATACGAATTTTTGGGGCAAGGGTTCCATTTTCAGTTGCAAGTTGGCAGAAAAATCGATTTGCTCAGAATAGTGATTCCAACAGTCAAAGGGAGCAACAACAACTCAGTTTTTCGCTGAGTAGATTCCTTGGTTGGACGCAAAGGGTTTTGCAGCAGTTTGCAGTAGTTGAACCAGCATCGGGTGGAAGAGAAAGCATACACAACAAAGGGAAAATTTCTCTTAGGTGACTTCGAGTTTTAGAATTTCGATTTTAGCAGTTGCAGGGGGCAGTAGCAGCAAGCAAGACTGCGCATTCCAAAGGGGAGTGCGAGTAGCAGAGCAGTAGCCAAGCAGAGGAAAAGAGGAAGTTTTCGATAGCTTCAAAGGCCACAACGGGGCTTAGAGATCAGGATAGGTTGGAGGGAGCCTCCAACTATGTCATCTGGAAGGCTAGGATGTCCTTCCTTCTAGATGAATATGGCCTGAAACTCTATGTGGATAATGTAGTGGCAATGCCCCATGATCCCGATCAGCGAATGGAGTACAGGAAGAAAATGGTGAAGGCAAAGAGGATGATTTTGGATGGAATCCGAGATCATCTGGTCTCACATGTGGCAGAGAAAAGGACGGCCAAGGAGATGTGGGATGTTTTGTCTGAGTTGTTTCAGAGTTCTTCCGAGCAATGAAAGATGTTTCTCCAAGAGAAGCTGAGAAGTACTAGGATGCAAAAGGGTGAGAGCATAGATGCATTTCTCACTAGGATTCAGGAGGTCTGTGATCAACAAGCAACCGTTGGGGAGGCGCCCCAACCCATAGAGCTTGTACAACTGGCACTAACCAGTATCTCAGAGGATTGGTAGGTATATGTCCAAAGTATCTTGGGCAGAGACGCATTACCAAGATGGGATAGGATGTGGGCCGATCTACAATAGAATGAGTTGAGGCATGCTCTGTTGAAGAGTACCATCAATGGCAACAACAGTAAGGGCGTGAAGAGTGAGAAGGAAGAAGAAAATGTGGCCCTAGCATCCAAGGGTCCCAACCAGGAGCATAAGAGGAAGGACCTGTCAAAGGTCAAGTACTTCAGATGTGGTGAGTTCAGTCACGACAACACGCAGTGTCCTCTCAGGAAGAAGGACAAACAAAAGAAGCAGGACCAACCAGCAGCATCTGCGAACATCGACAAGCTATCCTCCAAGTTGGAGGAAGAGTTTGCCATGTTTGTAGCCATACCTCCAAGGGAGAGGTGGGGCGATTTGGAGCTGTAGTCCCAGAGATTATAGAGATAGGGCATGGTCCATGGAGGAGTCCACATCATGGATCATCATCTGGCTACAGGAGCCCACAATATTCAGTGGCAAGATGGATCAATGTCAGAGATGCAGTTAGATTCCAAGGTGATAGTTGCAGACTAGTAGCAGTGAGGTGCCGAGAAGTGCAGTGTAGAATTGCCAACAGTGCAGCATGGCACAGTGTAGAGTCAACAACAACACATATTTGTTGCTGGACAGTGCAGTTGCTAGTAGTAGTCAAATGCATCATACTGCACACAGTTGATTCAGTATTGTGGATGCTTCTCAGTTGCAATTGTTGCAGTTGCAACAACAATAGATGAGAGGGAGTTGCAGTGCAGATGTAGAGTTAACAACGGTATGGCAATGTCAGCAACAACACAAATGCAACATTAGAGTTGCGCAGCGGTTGGTGGGTAGTGGCCAGACATCTATAATGTGACAGAGGGGTGACACAGAGACAAGGTGTTGTAGCAACAGTGGTGTAGCACTAGAACGCCTTCCTTGCTAAGAGGGAGTGTTAGTTTTTGTGGCATCGGAGGTGTTCTAGTCTTGAAACTTTGTGGAGAGGTTAAAACACATGAGATCTCCAAAACCCATAAATCGTTTCTGGAAATTCCGCCTAGAAATTACTTAATTAAATTATTAACCAATTTTTAAATATTTTCTAAGTCTAAACTTATGGAATATGGTTAATTAATCAGTATTAATTGAGATAAGATGAAAATTTCTCTAGAAACACACATGAATCGATAGGGAATTAATTTGGGCCCTTGATTAAGTTTTAATCTTGGCCGTTGGTGCTCAAACAAAGGATTATAAGAAGAAGTCGATGGGTAGATGGAGAACACACTTGTGAGAACCATAGAGAGTTTCGATTTTTTTGGCAGTTCGATTTCTAGAGAGTAGTAGCAGTTGCCGGAATGCCAAAGAAGGAAGCATTGATAGTGAAGGGCAGAGACAGTGAAGCTGGAGGAAGATTTCCAGATCCGACGAGTGCATTTGCAGAGAGGTTGAGATTTCTCTAGGAGGCTGTGCAGTCCTAGCGCAAAAGCTTCAATGGGCAAATTTGATTTTCTGAGGAAGGAAGATGGTTTCAGTTCCGAGGCTAGGGAGAGGTTCCAGAGTGTCGGAGAAGTGTTTTCCTAGTCAGCAGCAGGCATAACAACTTGATTAGCAGACGATTCAAGCAACACGTGTGGCATGCATCCTCAAGTTGACGGAAAGCCTGCATAGGCCCAGTTGGACGACTTGCTTTTCAGTAGCAGTCAAGTGTGGGGATTGCTCAAAGTGAGGGTAATTTCACTCAAGATATTTTTGCCAGTATTTTCTCTACAGGAATGCCAGTTTTCAGCATCCATATTGTACTCAAAATTTCTCACTACTGCATAATAAAAACACTAAGTTGTTGCACTGATCTTCCCAAGTTGGGTTTTTCTGGGACATTTGTCCCAAAATAATTGTGCCAAATTTTATGTGTGCGCTAGTATTTTATCAGTTTCTAGCGCTATTTTCTTCAGTAGTTTTATTTGTGAAGGTTGCAGTGTGAATTATTTGGTATTTGCTATAGCAGATAAATTGTTAAATTCATTAACAATTAGAAAAATAATATCCAGTGGCTGTAATAGGATTTCAGATTTGAAATTTTCACAGTCCACGAGATGCATATAACCAATCCAGAGGTGTAAATTCCATTGCAACTAACTGCATGTAGGAATGTGCAAGGTGCCAAGTAGATGGGGTGCTCCATAAGAAATGTACTAGGGAAAACCCAAAATAGCAAGTGGAATATCTCCAACAAGACAAACCCAAGGGGATAAGCATGAATAAGCATTTTGACTATGCCAAAACTCGCCGAAATAATAAGATATATACCTCCATAAATAGTAAGAAGTGTCTCCACAACAATGTCCTCCAAGACTATGCTCAAATATAGTAATGAAGTATATGCATGCAATGTTCCACATGTAGCTCTCTATGGTGCCACATGCCTCTCAATGAATGTCCTCCATAACCACCTTTGATAAAATAATATATGTGCCAAGTCAAAGAGGTGAGGGTGCTCTCCAATGAAGGTCAAAAGATAACAAGTGTAGCTGAAATATCCATGCAATAAAGATGAGAGAGCACCTAGGAGAGGTGCACCCTAGAAAGCTGTGCCATGTAACTACCTCAATCACCCAACAACTAATATAATATCTCCTTGCGAAGTGTGCCCTAGGTAGAAATGCCAAGGCGGTTAGAACTCATTAATGTCCATGTCAAAACTATTTGTTGCTTCCAATACCATCGAATTTCCCCAAACCATGTGCACAAGACAGAGTGCACCCTAGGAGAACGTCTGAACTTTCCCAATGATCAAATAATCATGTAATCCTTCGAAATTGTGGCTAAGAGAGAGTGCTCCATAATACAAAATTCAAATAACCACACAAGTGTTGTGCCATGGAAAAATGGTGCATCTCCTAGCAAACACCACAATGATAACAAAACAATGACAAAATAGAAGCTCCACCAAAGGACTATGACATGATAAATTTTCATCAAACCTTAGAAAAAGGCTTGATCCTTGTAATATTCCTAATTAGCTATGGCTAATTGGAATATTCGATTTTGTTCAATTTTTGCCTTCTATAGTTATTTGTAAATAAAAAGTGAGGAAGGGGGAACATAACTCACTTTAGAATAAAAAGTCACTTCCTAGGTAGCACAACGTTGCGACTTAAAGGGGAGCCAAGGGGGCCAAAGGGGGACCCAGAAATGGAGCCCACGCAGACACATAGAGGAACTGCGCAGGATGAAAAGGACACGTGGCAAGAGGGGAATCACGCAAGAGGAGGTGAGCCTAGGGATTGTGAGAGGCAGAGGCTATAAAATAGATAGGAGCCCCCTCATTTTGGATCATTCAGTTATGTGCATTTTGAGCTAGTCGTTTCGACTTCTGGGCACGCTCGCTATTTAGCTAGTCTGCAGTAGTGTTTAGTGCATCGAGTGTCTCCGTTCGGAGATCTCACCCTTAGCCCCGGGGGACTTCGAGTGCCTGCTTGGGCAAGGTATTTCTTTCGATGTTTTAGCAATAGTTTCATCAGCATTCCAGCAACAGTTTTAGCAGCGTTTTGGAGGACTGTGCAGCACTTGGAGAGGGACGCAGTTCTTTTGGGTTGTAGTGCAGGTTTGGAGTTTGCAGGTGGATTTATGTTGAGTGATTGAGCAGGGGTCTAGCTCTTGTCTCATTGGAGGATTGTTGGCAGGGTTTCAGGCAGTGTTTAGAGGGTTTTCTTCAGTGGCAGCGCAGGGCATTGGGGAACTGCGCAGAACCCCAAGGGGGTGTTTTTCAGGGGTTGACCATTCCTGGAAAGCTTTTTGGGTTTTTCTAGGTTTCTTGAGTAGAGCCTGAATCTAGAGTTTCAGCTTTTTCTGAGGAGGGGAGCAACCCCAAATCATCATTTGTTTCTCAACAGCAGTAGTAGCACACCAGCAACATCCGCGCAGAGAGGCCATTCTTGTCATTCTGAGAGTATTTCTTCACTTGCCTTGTGCAAGTCGAGGTGCCATCTGTCTAGTCACTTTTTGTACTTATTTTATTGCTCAGTATAATAAAATGGCTTAGCATTTTCTCGCTCCATTTCTTGTGTATCTGCTTATATTTCCGGTTTACATTATTATATGTTGTTCCACTGTTATTTTATCACTTCTGGGTTATTATATCATTTGCACATATTTGGTTGGAGATTTTGCTAGGGTTTAATGGATATTCCGGGTTGGGGATATTACAGTGGTATCAGAGCATAGATTTGGCTTAGCCTGTGGAGCTAGCAATCTATGACACCAGGGGAAAAACCCTACATTTGTTACAGAGGTAGGAGGTACAAAGACACTGGATGTAGGTTGGAGAATACCTATGGGGAGGGAGACTGTGTTCCTGTGGCGGACGCAGAATAGGAGGAGCCTGTGGTAGACATAGAACAAAGAGAGCCAGTAGTGGACGCAGAGAAGATGGCCAATGAAGACGGGAAGAGATCTGCGGATATGCTCCTCAAATCAGTGTAGGATCTGTCGAGGCAGATTGAGGGGATGGGGTAGAGATTCACGGTAGTAGAGGCTAGACAACGTGAGAGCCCACGAGTCTCTCGGTTTGGTGAAGGATCAAGTGCATCCCATCACTTGCCAGAGCAGCGTGATACTGCGCAGCAGGTGGCCTCGCATGCCCCTACATGCTCTACCATGCCCACTTTCTTAAGAGTAGACACGGGGTCGGAGCCCAGCAGGAGGCAGAGCTTGGCCATATGGGCAATTATTTTGCAGAGTACCAGGCATATGGGCAGGAGTTCAGGGATGCTCTTTCATTTAGAGACTTTGTTCAGTTCCAGCGGGATAGTAGACCCCGCGATCATCACAAAGGGAACCGACATTACCATGATGGAGACACCCACCGTGCAACGAGGAGATTCCACTTGCCTACTTTTGATGGTTCATCAAATAGTTCGGCGAAGTCTTGGGTGGAGAAGCTGGACATTTATTTCCAACTCAATCAGATGTCGGAGGCGGAGGCCATCAAGGTGGCAACATTGCATTTGGATGGCGAGGCCCAGGATTGGTGGTTTCACAGGATGGTTATACTCGGGCACTCTACAGTGATGACATATGCGGAGTTTACCAGGAGATTGATGGAGCAATTTGATCGGAGGGATCCAAAGTAGCATTTTGTTGAGCTGACGAGGCTCAAACAGACAGGGAGCCCAGAGACCTACATTGCAGATTTCTTGAGGGTCTCTGTGGTGGTGCCAGACCTCTCCACAGCACGGAGGGTCTATGTGTATGTTGAGGGGTTAGTAGAGCCACTTCAGGGTCTAGTCCGATCCACTAGACCAGCTACGCTCCAGGAAACCATCAGCAGGACCCGGGACTTATAGGATGTCTTACCTAGGACCTAGACACCTTACCCCCAAAGACAACCTTCTCAATTTAAGGGGAAGGATGTGAGGATTCCACCTCCAAAGGGGAATCCAGGACGAGTGCAGATCGAGGATGATGTCAAGAGGGAGCTGAAGAAGAAGCGGTTGTGCTTCACATGTCAGGAGCCGTGGGAACCAGGGCATATAGATGTGCTGCTGGTAAAGCACATTTTATTGAGGTCTTCTCCGAGAGCAGTGGAAAAGAGGATGACGAGGATGATGTGGAGGCAGGAGATAGCCATGCCATACAGGGACCTTTACCACCTCCACCGCCAGCAGTAGGTAGTGCATCTTTTGCATGAAACGGAGGGGCCCTTGCAGCATTGCGAGGAGTTCCCAAGTATTTGACGCTACGCGTACGAGGGACAGTACGTGGCTAACGAGTATCAGTTTTGGTTGATAGTGGGGCAACCCACAACTTCATCGATGCACAGATGGTTGAGCAGAGAGGTATTCAGATAGAGAGCTTCGATGGGTTTTCAGTTTTGGTCCCAGGAGATCAGACCATGACGTGTGCTCGATATGTTCCAGAGCTTTCAGTGACGATGGGCACCTACACATTGAGTGACCACTTTTTCGTGGTCGACATCCCAGACACCAACATGATATTGGGTGTTCAGTGGCTTATCACTCTTGGGAAGGTCATGACGGATTGGAAGACCCTAGAGATGGAGTGGGATGATGAGAAGACTGGGAGGCATGAGAAGATATGGGGACAACACACATATCTGCCTCAGACTGTGTCGGCTCATCGGATGGAGGTAGTCTTCCAGAAGGGAGACATAGAGTGGGCAGTGGAACTACGTGCATCAAAGGTAGGGACTACAGGGCAGACGATACAGCCAGAGATCCAGCCCATCCTTGATCGATATGCCATAGTGTTTGGGGAGATTCCATCAGGACAGCCACTGGATCGGGGGTTTGAGCACACTATCGAGCTTGAGTAGGGCATCCAGGCAGTGATCACCACCCCCTAGAGGCACCCCAAGGCCTATCGGGACGAGATTGAGCGGGCTATCCAGGAGTTGCTGGCTCTTGGGCACATTCAAATGAGCACGAGTCCTTTTGCTTCTTCTTTGGTGTTGGTGAAGAAGAAGGACGGTACATTGAGGATGTGCATTGACTATAGGGCCCTGAACAAGAAGACCCTGAAGAACAGGTACCCCATACCCAGGATCGATGAGTTGATGGACGAGTTGAGGGGAGCACAATTCTTCTCAAAGATTGATCTGAGATCTGGGTACCATCAAATTCACGTGAGGGAGCAGGACATTCCCAAGACAGCCTCCAGGGGTCACTATGGGCACTTTGAGTTCTTGGTGATGCCTTTTTGGGCTAACCAATGCTCCCGCTACATTTTAGTCCTGCATGAATCACATCTTCCGTAGTCACCTGAGGAAGTTTGTGTTGGTGTTCTATGATGACATTCTCATTTATAACAAGACTTCGGAGGAGCCTCTCTAGCACATCGAGACGATATTGCATATCTTATAGGAGCAACAGTTCTATGCCAAACTCTCCAAGTGTGAGTTTGGGTTGAAGGAGATGTTGTATCTGGGGCACATCATAGGAGTGGATGGAGTGAGAGTCCACAGGGAGAAGATCAGGGCCATCAGAGAATGGCTGGAGCCGAGAAATGTGACAGAACTTTGAGGATTCATTGGCATTTGTACTTACTACTGGAAGTTCGTCAAAGGTTTCTCACAGCTTGCTGCACCCCTGACAGATTTGACAAAGAAGGGGGCATTCAGTTGGTCGGATACAGCGCAGCGAGCCTTTGACAGGCTCAAGAAGGTTATGAGCAGCTGCCCAGTGCTTGCGTTACCGGATTTTACGCAGCGATTTGTCTTGGAGTGTGATGCGTCGGGAGAGGGGTTCGGCGCAGTATTGATGCAGGGAGGTCACCCTATAGCCTTTGAGAGCCAGAAGCTCTTTTCGCACGAGAGGTTGTATTCTGTATACGACAAGGAGATGCTGGCCATCATGCATGCATTGGCTAAGTACCGACAATATTTGGTGGATACCAGGTTCAGGGTGAGTACTGATCACAACAGCCTCAAGTTCTTTTTGCAGCAGAAGTAGCTACAGGAGAGGCAGCAGAAGTGGATTAGCAAGATCCAAGCATATGATTTTGACATTGAGTATGTCAAGGGTAAGAACAATGTGGTAGCAGATGCCCTTTCACGTAGACCAGCCACGTTGTCTCTTATTAGCTTGGATACTGATTGGAGGGCTCGACTCTTAGTAGAGTATTCCAAGGACAGGTTTGCATGTGAGGTTTTGGATGGGTAGGTGGCAGATGACAAGTACAGGGTGGTCGATGAGATCATCTATTACAGGGACCAGATCTTCTTGATTGAGGGGTCTCATCTCAAGAAGAAGGTACTCCAGGCATCACATGATTCCCCATTGGTAGGACATCAGGGTTTTACCAAAACCTACAGGTCCATTAGGGAGAGGTTCTCATGGAAGGGCCTCAAGGAGGACGTACTCCAACACATCCGGGAGTGCGATGTTTGCTAGAGGAACAAGGGAGAGATGAGCCATCCATCAGGATTATTGTAGCCTCTTCCCATTCCGGAAGGGAAATGGGAGAGTATTTCGATGGATTTCATCACAGGGTTGCTCATGGTATAGGGCAAGGATTGTATCTTTGTCGTCGTTGATCGACTGACGAAGTACACACATTTCTTTGCCATATCTGCACACTATACAGCAACACCGGTGTTTGAGTTGTTCTTCAGGGAGATCTTCAGGCTACATGGTCTTCCTAAGACCATCGTCAGTGACAAGGACAGCCGTTTCATGGGCGGGTTTTGGCAGGAGCTTTTTCGATTGGTGGGGACAAAGTTGACACCGAGTACCAGTTATCGCCCACAGACGGATGGGCAGACGGAGATAGTTAACAAGTGGCTGGAGGGCTACTTGCGTAACTACGTCAGTGGGTAGCAATGAGCATGGCTAAAGTGGCTGCATCTGGGGGAGTACTGCTACAATACTTCACATCACATGTCCATTGGTATGTCACCATTCTATGCCTTATATGGGTATCATCCCTTATCTTTTGTCGACGTGATGTTTGGTGATAGCAGGGCTCCTAGAGCCAAGATTTGGATCCAAGAGACTCAGGATATCCTCCAAGCTCTCAAGGACAACATGGCTACAGCATAGAACCAGCAGAAGCTGTATGCCGACAGGGGTCAGATGGAGAGGCAGTTTGAGGTAGGGGACATGGTTTACCTACGATTATAGACATACCGACAGTCATCGCTGAAGCAGAAGGGGGCTGAGAAGCTCAAGCCCCGCTTCTATGGGCCATACAGGGTGATATGCAGGATTGGACAGGTTGCATATGAGTTGGAGCTGCCCCAAGGGAGGAAGATTCATAACATTTTTCATGTATCATGCTTGAGGAAGGCATTGGGGCAGCAGGTGACCGTGACAGATGAGCTACCACCCGTGGATGATGAGGGGCATTTGGTATTGCAGCCGGAGGCTATCATTGACATTAGGGAGAGGCAACTACGGAGCAGGATGGTCGGGGAATTCTTGGTGAGGTGGAAGAATTTGTCGGATGAGGATGCCACTTGGGAGAGTGAGATGATATTACAACATCCATCACTCCAGTTGCTTGAGGACAAGCAACATTTTGCCGGGGGAGACTGTAATATTCCTAATTAGCTATGGTTAATTGGAATATTCGATTTTGTTCAATTTTTGCCTTCTATAGTTATTTGTAAATAAAAAGTGAGGAAGTGAGGAAGGGGGGACATAACTCACTTTAGAATAAAAAGTCACTTCCTAGGTAGCACAATGTTGTGACTTAAAGGGGAGCCAAGGGGGCCAAAGGGGGACGCAGAAATGGAGCCCACGCAGACACATGGAGGAACTGCGCAGGAGGAAAAGCACATGTGGCAAAAGGGGAATCATGCAGGAGGAGGTGAGCCTAGGGATTGTGAGAGGTAGAGGCTATAAAATAGATAGGAGCCCCCTCATTTTGGATCATTAAGTTATTTGCATTTTGAGCTAGTCGTTTCGACTTCTGAGCATGTTGGCTGTTTAGCTAGTTTGCAGCACTGTTTAGTGCATCGAGTGTCTTCGTTCGAAGATCTCACCCTTAGCCCCGGGGGACTTCGAGTGCCTGCTCGGCCAAGGTATTTCCTTCGGTGTTTCAACAGTAGTTTTATCAACATTCTAGCAGTAGTTTTAGCAGCATTTTGGAGGACTGCGCAACACTTGGAGAGGGACGCAGTTCTTTTGGGTTGTAGTGCAGGATTAGGGTTTGCAGGTGGATTTATGCTGGGTGATTGAGCAGGGGTCTAACTCTTGTCTCATTGGAGGATTGTTGGCAGGGTTTCAGGCAGAGTTTAGAGGGGTTTTCTTCAGTGGCACCTTAGGGCATTGGAGAGCTGCGTAGAACCCCAAGGGGGTGTTTTTCGGGGGTCGGCAATTCCTGGAAAGCTTTCTGGGTTTTTCTGGGTTTCTTGAGTAGAGCCTGAATGCAGAGTTTCAGCTTTTTCCGAGAAGGGGAGCAGCCCCAAATCATCATTTATTTCCCAGTAGCAGTAGCAGCACAGCAGCAGCATCTGCGCAGAGAGGCCATTCTTGTCATTCTGAGGGTATTTCTTCACTTGCCTTGTGCAAGTCGAGGTGCCATCTGTCTAGTCACCTCTTGTACTCATTTTATTGCTCAGTATAATAAAATGGCTTAGCATTTTCTCGCTGCGTTTCTTGTGTATCTGCTTATATTTCCGGTTTACATCATTATATGCTGTTCCACTATTATTTTATCACTTCTGGGTTATTATATCATTTGCACATATTTGGTTGGAGTTTTTGCTGCGGTTTAAGGAATATTCCGGGTTGGGGATATTACAATCCTCAAAGATGTATGTTGTGCCCCACCCCCATTCTAACACAAACTTAGAAAAATGGTACATCCAAAATTACATTCACAAGGGTACTAACATCATCAAGCACATTCCACCTAGGTGATGTGCAATGTTACAATGTCAAGTTATATCACCTAGGGAAATCCCACCAAGGCAAATGAAGCGAACAAAGTTCCTTCTATAAATTAATTATTCCAGAAAACTAGGAATATAAAGATATCCATTAAGGATATAAATAATATATTAAATATGTGAATAGTAAAATGAGTATGATGGTTTACAAATGAGAACGAGAGGCTTGCTTATATACCAAGCAAGTGTCTCTTTATGAAGAGTCGTGTCCTATTAGACATGCCTCTTCAACCTTAATTACTAGCTTAACTAACTATTATTTATGATTATTATCTTTTACATTATATTGATATTATTTATATATTTGATTCGTTACATTGCCTTCTTCCTCAAAAAGCTTTGTCCTCAAAGCTTGTCGATGAAAAAGGCTTGATCTCTTTTTCTGCTTCGAAAGTCCTTCTGTCTCGGAATAGTCATCCTTGTCGATACAAGTTGATAAGATCTTCTTAGTGACAAACAAAATTGTCGCAATGAGAAGGGATTAGACCATCCCAAACTAATCTTCTGTATAGTATTTTGATCACTGGAATTTTGTAACGACTTGTTAGCATAGGACTGGATTGATGTTATGTCATTATTCTCTGGAACATCAATTTGTTGTTTCTGTTCTGAATGGTCCTGATACGTAGCTTGGTTGAGTTGTCTAATCTTGTGATTCGGATGCCAATATAAAGTTTTTAGATTTTCTTCTGGTGAGGATGTTATTAAATTGGTTATGGAACATTCACTTGGGATGTTCATTGTCTGAACTACAACATCTACGTGTGTTGTTCTTTAACTGACTTGTCTTCTTGAGTTGTCATATTCACTTGATCGGTATTTGTTGTTTTGTCATCAACTTGAATTCCTACATTTGATGCTTCTTTCTCGATAAGTTGTTGTACCTTTTTTTCTAATGACTTCTTATCCTTCTTAAGTTTCTTAATTTGCGACAGTAATTTTTCGCTATGGTTTTTAAATCAAAAAATTTCTTCATTTTTGTCAATATTGATTTTGTCGATTTCTTTTTGCATATTTTGTAATACCTTTTTACCTTCTTGAGACATTACTTTTGAAATATCTGAGATATCTTCTAGTGTTACTGAATTTGGTTTTAGTGTAAAATCTTGGAGCGTTACTTACTTCTTGTAAGAAAATGTTAAAAACTTCTTCTTTGTATTTAGAATAAAGGAACCTAGAGTTTCCATCCAAGGTAAACCCAAAATAATGTCCCCTTGATTGTTCCATAGGGTCTGAACTGAGAATTGTGATACAAATGTATAATCTTCAATGTTCAACTGTAAATTAGCTATGTCATATATTTTATTGCGAAAAAGGTCTAATTCTAATTTTTCAGTTATATTTGACTCTGGAATCACTAGTTGGTTTGCGATTTTAGGTGTTATATAATTTGCATCTTTTGCCGGAGAAATAGAAATAATAACATCTTTTCCTGCTAGAGTTCCTTTAATGTTAAATAACGCTTTACCGACTCTGGGTGCGGTTTCTGGGAATCTTATGGCCTTCATTTTTGTATTAGACTCCATTTTTGCTTCTTGAATATTAAATATTTTTTAAATTACTTTTCTCTTCTTTTTTAATAATTTTTTTTCAAGAATTTATTTATTTTTTCTAATTATTATTATTAATTTTTTTTATATGATATATTCTCTCTCCTTTTTTTTTCCCTTTTTTTTATATAATTTCTCCTTTTTTTTCCCTCTTTTTTTATATAATTTCTCTTTTTTGTATATATTCTTTTAATCTATAAAATATATTTCCACTTCTCTC
>APFE030309147.1:64248-78884 GCA_000404065.3 Pinus taeda
TATTTATTTTTTTTTCTCAGAAAATTGTATGAGACGTGACTCTTGGTAGGGTCACAATCTTTAGATTTGCACGATTAAAATTATTTAGATCACACCTTTTTTCTCAACGTTATCAAAATATCTTTTACTTTTAAAATACCATGGGCAATTACCATGGGTTGTTTCTAAAACCTCGGTTAATGCTCTCCACGTAAAATGTAAAACTTATCACTAGTTTCTAAAACCACGGGCAATTACTAATGATTTCTAAAATACCATGGGTTGTTTCTAAAACCTCGGTTAATGTTCTCCACGTAAAAATGTAAACTTACCACTGGTTTCTAAAACCACGGGAAATTACCATTGGTTTCTAAAACCACGGGCTTTTCCACGTAAATTTTTTTAAATATACTTGAAAAGGTTCCCGCTTATCTTTATTATGCACTTTTATCAATAATGTA
The DNA here is from genome assembly GCA_000404065.3 of Pinus taeda. Lineage (NCBI taxonomy): Eukaryota > Viridiplantae > Streptophyta > Pinopsida > Pinales > Pinaceae > Pinus > Pinus taeda. The sequence goes on from APFE030309147.1 coordinate 64,689, forward strand.
AAACCCTTTTATATATATGTATATATATATATTTCACCTTTTTTTTTGTTCACAATATATTATTTCCTTTCCTCTTTTTTTTTTTATATACCCTTCTTCTTTATTCTTTATTATATCTTTATTTTATTCTTTATTAATTTTTTTTTTAAATAATGGCCAAAGACCTAAAAGATGGAGAATCTCCGAATATATAGCGAAAGTTGAAACGCTTCGACAGCGACAAGGTTGATGATAGGTTGATAGCCAAAGGCCTGGTGATCAGCCAAACGTGGCTCTGATACCAATGAAGTGAACAAAGTTCCTTCTATAAATTAATTATTCTAGAAAACTAGGAATATAAAGATATCCATTAAGGATATAAATAATATATTAAATATGTGAATAGTAAAATGAGTATGATGGTTTACAAATGAGAACGAGAGGCTTGCTTATATACCAAGCAAGTGTCTCTTTATGAAGAGTCATGTCCTATTAGACATGCCTCTTCAACCTTAATTACTAGCTTAACTAACTATTATTTATGATTATTATCTTTTACATTATATTGATATTATTTATATATTTTATTCGTTACAGCAAAGTGCACAACCACAACACATCCTCCAACTACATCAACATCATAAGAAAAGGGGACAATAGAAATGCTAACCTATCCAATCATCAAGTATGTCCTCATTGCAGATCCCACACAAGAGGACCATATAGTACACCCATTCTAGTGACACCAATATCATAACATGAACACTCCAAAGTCACCATGAAACCCCAACAATTATGAAACATGTATCTCCATTATCATCATCTAATCATTTTTGTGTGTTAGTGTCAGTATTCTTTCATGGACCGGCTGTTAGAAATAAGTTCATTTGTTGATATCTCTTTTTACTCAATTTGACAATAATAAGGTGTGTTGTCGCTACTGTATTCTGTAGAATCTTTGCATCTAGACCTGAATTAATATTTTATCTTCCTTTTCCTCTAGTAGTCCTTTTCCTTCTGATGTTTCATTTTTTATATTTACTAGTTATTTTTAAGAATTGTAATCCTTTTTCTTTTAATGGTTCATATTTTTAAGAATTGTGAATGATTATGGAATGAATGATGGTAATGCCAGCAAGTGCTATCTACTTACTGTTTCATTGTTACATTTATGTTGCAGAATAATGATGACTTTTGTGATATGTTCTCTTTTAATTGTCTATACATATTTCAGTTTTCTAATCTAAGACCGCCCTCTATCATGACAGACAGAAGTGACAACAGTGATTTGCGATCACAAGCAGTTAAAAAAGCTGATTGATATAAGCACACAATTGGATACTGTAAAGCGTGTTGTTTACATGGAGGATGAGGGCATTACGTCCGAGCCATCTCTATCTGGAAGAAGCAGCAGCTGGACAATGTCATCTATGTCAGGAGTTGAGAGTTTGGGTCGGGAGAGACCTGTTGATGCAAATTTGCCGGTAGCTGCTGATGTTGCAGTTATAATGTATACAAGTGGCAGTACTGGCTTTCCCAAGGTTGGTACAAATTCTTTGGTTAGATTTTATATTAAGAAGGTGGAGGATGGATAGCACTCTCTCTTGGCATGTCCTGCTTATGCTTACATTAGATGTGAATTGCAAAATATTTACTATAGTACTGACCTTCCTAATATTTTAGCCCATCAAAACTACAGAGATCTAGGAAAACTTCTCTTCAATTTTTTGAGCATAGAGATATGATTTGAAAGCAAACCAAGTAATTCGTTGACCTTCTTTTCATCTTTTTTTCTTAAAGGGCCAATAGACCAAAGTTGGTCTCAATGAACATTAACGATCATCATCATCATTATCATGATGTGTCATGCATGGTAGGGGTAGATGCTCTTTTGCCTTGATTGGATGTAGCGTCAACTGCATAATATACTGATGTGAATTTTCAATCATTCCCCCTTAAAGGAAGTAAGGAAGTCGAAGCAAAGGCGAGATTGATGTAGGATTAAATGGAAAGTTTTGAAACATAATGGAGTTTAGAGTTTATGGATGCTGACATACTGCTACAGAATGATGATATATATAAACAAGTAATGTAATTTTCAAACCTCTTCATATTAGAGTGTGCATACTGCTGTCAAGCACATATAGTAAGTCTACTTTTGGGTTCTTGCGAACAGGGCATGTTCTATTTATATGCACTGTTGAATTCTCAAAAGAACTACTTCAACGATTCGACATATTTTTTGGAAATTGTTAGTCCTTGGGGTTTCCTAGTCCTCCAGTTTTCTTCATATTGATCATAATATAGTAGTTAATGTCTTTGTTGTTTTAAATCATCTACTTTGAAATTCTTCTCCGAAGTCTTTCAAGTTTAGGAAAATGAAATGGCAAACCTGAGGAACTAGAGTTTGAAGCTACTATTGATGGTTTTATATGAACAAAACCATCTTTAGAGACATTTTCTTCAATAGCAAGTTGCAGCTGTAAAAAAATTCACTAGAAAGTGGTGACTTGGCTAAATCTAGTCTATCAGTATCTTGTAAAGCCTCCAACAATATTATGTGAATTATATGTGATTTAGAAACAGTTCAAAAACCGACTGATAGTATATAAACAGAAGTGACTATTCCAGGTTCAACTTCAAAATCTGCCTTTAAAACTCAAACTGGGAAATTTTCATTTCAAGAGAAAATATACTGAACTAACTGCAGGTCTTCTCAAAACAAGTCACAAATCAAGTCTCTCAATAAATGTTTTGATTCTTCTTTTATCTGTATTTTTAAATTGGCTTGCATCTGTTTGAAGGACAGCAGAAAATGCAAGAAAAGAAAATAGTTAGTGATATTAAACAAGCTATATTGTCTCTTTCTGGCTGAAGTTTCTATTTGGTATTTTCTTATATGATGGCTTCTATTTTTTTTTACCTTTTCATATTCTGTGCAATAATAGTTGCAGCCCAAAAATTAAACTTAAAACATCAGAAACCAGCCTGCTAGGTAGTTGATTACATAGCCTCTAGGATTCACCTAAGAATTAAAGCAGTTGCAGTGGAGTTGATTCCTTCAAGTGAGTGAAGGATCCCACAGATGCCATTGGGATCAATGGCTGGAGCTAAGACAGATATTTCTTTTCTGTTGATTCTAGGTATAGAGGAAACAGAAATACCTAGAAACAGTGGCAAGAATATGCTCTTGCAAAAGTTAATGCTTTCATGCTTGTTACCTTAGTTTAGACAATTCTTTTAAGGTTCATAATGTATAGATGGATATAACATTTGTTGGATGAAGGAAATATTGATACAGCCTGGCACAATACTTCCAAAAGTTGAAGGGTCAAATGAACTTTGCATGAGATAGAGTTTTGTTGTAGTTTGCATAAGATGCTTAATTCCAGAGTGCCAGATTATTTATTATTGTGGATTTCCATCCAATGCTTTGTTGAGAATTTCAATTTCTCCCCAGTATGGTTTGTTTGTTTCACATTGAATATGCTCAAAGTTCCTACATAAATCAATGTGAAAGGGTTTAAACTTTTTACACCATTCTTTTATCTTTGTTATGGACTGGTACCACATTAGAAATTTTATACTGTTGTAGTTTCATGCTTTTGGGTTTTGCTTGTGCATTTGGCATTTCTCTCCTTAAAAATCCTATTGTTTAATCTTATTTTGTCCTTCCAGGGAGTCATGATGACTCATGGAAATGTTGTAGCAACAGTTGCTGCTGTGATGAAGATTGTTCCAGGCCTGAGTAACAAAGACGTTTATATGGCATTCTTGCCATTAGCCCATATTCTTGAACTAGAAGCCGAGGTGCAGTAATCTGACTCTTCTCCTGATTGAATAAATATGATGCATGTAGATTTGCAGACTTCATCCGTTTAGTTAAAACATGATGTCTTGTTAAGCTGAGTAAGTTCATCAGTTTGTTACAGGCTGTAATGGTTGCTTCAGGAAGTGCTATTGGTTATAGTTCAATCTTGACACTAACTGATACATCAAGCAAGATTAAAAAAGGAACCAAAGGTGATGCTTCTATGTTGGGTCCCACATTGATGACTGCTGTACCAGCTATTTTAGATCATGTCAGGGATGGTGTGAGGAATAAGGTATATGATTCACACTTTTATAATTTTACTTTTTCAAGATTTTTGTATAATTAGAGTTTTAATAACATATGGGGCTTTTACTGATGCAGGTTGGGGCAACTGGTGGAGTTGCAAAGAAATTGTTTAATACTGCCTATAGCCGTAGATTGGCTGCTATAGAAGGAAGTTGGCTAGGGGCATGGGGTCCAGAGAGATTTCTCTGGGATGTATTAGTTTTTAAAAATATACGTGCAGTTCTTGGAGGCCATATCCGTGGTTTACTTTCTGGTGGAGCCCCTCTTTCAGGAGATACACAACGATTCATCAACATTTGCTTTGGGTATGAATTTTAGATTATATCTTTTTATTTGTCAAACAAATGGCTCTTGATTCAGAGACTTTGAGATATAAAGTTTTAGAAATATACTCTCTTTTTATTTCCATTTCCAACTTGCGAACCAGTCCCTGGAAATGATACAATTTATTTCACTTTAATTTGTTGTTTGGGCATAGATAAATTTATTACACTGTTGCTTTGTTAAAGAAATACAACTTTTTGAGTCTGTCCTACACTATCCAACTCCAGCAACTTCTGTGAAGAACTGTTAATTCTGTAACTGTAGTTGGATCTGAGCAACATTTACTCACAGAATAAGTGGACACTAATAGTCTGGGTTAACATCTTCATTGTTAATCCAGGCTAAATTGGGCTGGGATAGCATTAACCCTCTATTCTGACTATTTCTTGTCATCTCGGAGAGATGTTTACAGCTTTCTAGTAAATCTTAGAGACAGGTATTATTTTTTATGGTGTTTGATGTTTTGAACAAAGAATTGTCTTGTAAGATGAATTTTTGGAAAATAACTGTGTTTTAGAATTTAGCTTATCCAACGTTTCGGGTAGACACTCCGCCCATCATCAGGGACATAAAAGCTTTGAGAATTGTCTTGTGAAACCTGTCCATTGTGCTTAGTAAATGTCCAAAGTTTCTTCAGATGTTCAAGCTTTGTCAGTGGATATGGGACTCTTTTGACTAAATGTAAAATATTCCGTGGCCAATTTTTTCTTGAATCCTGAAGTTATTGATAGAGTTTTAGTTTCTTTTACAATTTTGGAATGTTTTTTTTCTCTTTCAATTTGTTGTCTGGGCATAATAAAATTTTCTATTCACCTATGCTTTGAAAAATGTAAGACTTTTTGTGTTTTCCTGCATTCCAACCCCAACAACTTCTGTGGAGAATTGTTTATTCTGTAACTGTAGTTGGATCTAAACAACATTATTGTATTCCCAGAATAACTGGGGACTAATGGACTGTTAACATCTTTCATTTTTGTCCAGGGCACAAATTGGGCAGGGATATGGTCTCACTGAAACTTGTGCTGGTGCAACCTTTCCTGAATGGGATGATACGACTGTTGGTCGTGTTGGTCCTCCACTTCCCTGTTCCTATGTTAAGGTGCAGTAAGTTCTATTGCCTGTAAGTTCAACTGGAAAACTTTTTGCCATTGTTGCAAACATAAAAATAATGTGTAACGTTCTGCTATATTCTACATGATTTTTATATGTGGGATAGTTACAGAGAAAAACTGAATAAACTGTTTGAAATTATTTATCTGTTCAAAAATATCACATCTCTGGAATAATGCTGATTTTGTTATACCCATTAGATTGAATAATCGAAACTCCTTACAGAGATATTTTTGAAGGATAAGGCAACACACTTTAGAAGGGCCTTGAAATGCTTGGATTTAGAATGATGTCAGCCTTGTGGCAATGCAAGTATTCAGTGGGACAACAATGGGGTAGAAGCCCAATGTGACCTCAGCCAAAACCTCCTGCTCTTTATAGTTTTTCACCGATTGGAGTCTCGGTAAAGGAGGAATCACATAAAATGGATATACTAATGATAAGGTACAAAGTGACCCTACTAAAGCTCATTCAAAGGGAGGCACAATAATGGTACAAGACTTTAAAAAGCAAATCACTTTCAAAGAAAAGCCCTAGAAAAAAGGCTCAAGACCTCGGGGTTGGCGGGTTTTGATGGTAATAGGTGTTCATAAGGACGAGGCCACAGGGAAAGGGTTTCTTATGATGATAATCAACTAATACAAGGTTCAAGATACCCTCAAAGATTGAAAGAAGTCCTTAAGTTGAGGGGAAAGAAACTCGGGTTTCCCTCTTAGGGCAACACATAGGGAAAGAGATTTTATGGATGAAATTTGAGTGGATGCCGACCAAATTGATAGGTTAGGTAGCCTACACCTATCTCTTGATGTTTAGACTCTCAAATAACTAAAAGGCCTCCTCCCTAAAATTTTGCTCCAAGCCCTAGTTTTTCTCCCTAGACATAAAGGACCGAATTTCAGAAGAGAAAATTATGGAGAAAATTTAAGGTTGATCACCAAGTGATTGGACCAGTGCTTTATCCTATTGGTATATGGAGTAAAGGATGTACTAGATAAGCCTAATTCCCTTCTAAGGAGGTCGAAATTTGATGCCCTAACTAACAAAATTTCAACAATTACCCACTTAATGGAACAATGGATTTTGATGGAGAATAACAAGAAGTACTCCATTAGGAACATTCATTACATGTTAGAATGAGCAATGCATACAACATTCATCTAGAATTTCTTTGATAAATTGATTTTCAACAATTTAGGGCACAAAATTTTAACCTAGGATCAATAGTTCCATGCATTAGGCATTCGAGAAAAAGATTTTCAACAAATATATTCCACTTACAAGATAACATGCAATATATCCTTCCATTAGATCAAGAAATAGCTCCAAAGAATGTCAAAATCAACTCCGATATATCAAAATGCATCCAAGTATCTCCAAAATCACCCATAAGAAGCAAGTGCAAATTCTCTAAGAGGTCTGAAATTCATAAGTTTGATGAAGAGAAGATCACAAATATATACATGAGCTACTAACTCGAATTAGGCCTATAAGCGCCCCAAAATTATTAAATAATGTGAGACAAAGCTTTTAGGTCACAGGCCGACCTAGAAACCAATGTGTAAATATGATAAATCTCCAATAGAAAGGCCAAATGTTGACATCATCTACCCGTAGGCCCTCCTACAGCTTACGTTGGGGCCTGCTTGTGCCATGATGCGTGAAGAAAGTCTTTGAAATCAAGGCCTAGTGGTTGGGCCTTAGTCTTATGTGCAAATCATCCTTCAGCCCCTCAAAGTGGTTTTGGGGCACAATGTTGGGTCTCATGGGTCTCCATGTGGCTAAATCCTTGTCTCTGCTCCAATGCTGAGGGCACGAAAGATGGTGCAAGCCCTTCCATGTCTCTATGAAGAAGGCAAACCGCATCTGTGCCTTGGATCAACTGCCAGACCATGTACATATGTTGAGTAGGCTGAGGGCAAAGTGGTCCAAGTGCATCATCCCATGAATAATGTAGGGCAAAGTGCAGAAACTGTGGGTGCTGAAGGTGCCCATGAATGCAAAAGATGCTCTATGAATATTTGGGGACCCATGGCTCTCAATGCAACACTTGTGGGTGTCAATATGATCCTTTGGTGGACTTGGGCACTAGTTAAGTTAACCAACCCATAATGAAACAACTAGCCAATCACACACAATATCCAGTGCTGCAACTTATGACATTAGGTACATTTAATCATTTTTGCATCTAAGTGAACCAAGCTTGCAAGTAATGGGCAACATGGCACTTCATACAAGGTTCCTCTTCCAAAATTGGGGCCTTAGTCACATAAAAAATGTTACCTCCCTAGGTAGGAGTGGCTAAAAGATGATCTTGTTAGGCATTTTTAACCCCCAAAGGGAAGTGACATGTCCTCAGTCCTCCCTTCAATCAATAGGTGTCTTGTGAATAATGATGGAATGAAAAGGGAGAAGGGGTCTCAAGACCAAATGCCATGGTCAAAGGGGTAGCAATAATGAGAAATTCCACATATTGGGCATATAGATGTGAGGAGGGAGTAATCGTGGATGCATGAGTTGTCCCGACCTTTGTTTTTCCACCCCTCTTATTGCATTTTGATTTTTCTTGATTCTTCTTTGTATTACTGCTTGAAGCTCTAGGAAATGATAACATGCTTTGAATGATATGTAGCAGTGGTTACTCCCTTAATGGTGGGGCAGCTCATCACCCACCAGGGGTTGGAACATGCAAGGGTTCCTTTTCAATGATGTGAAAGCGCAACATTGGCCCCAGGAACTAGGTGATGGCCATAATGTTAATTGGTCGAGCTCATGCTTGGCTTTTTCCCATGTGCAAATGTTAATTTCTCGACCATCTTTTGCATTTTTGTAATTTTCTTTCTTTTGTTTCTTGCTTGTGGCCATTTTATGCTCTTTCTTTTCTTTTAGTTGCATTAACCTCTTGGGGCAACATTTCCAGGTCCGACCTAGATATGTGGAAAAGGGGAGGGGGTGTGCTAAATCCTAGTGGACCCATGGTCAAGTGGTCTTGGAGAAGGGGGGTGGAATAAGTGCTCGTAATGTGTGAAGGGGAGTGATAAGTATGGAACATGGATAGATGGGACACACAATTCCAATCATGGATTTCCAGGTAGTGCCCCTTCTTCAAGCAATAAGCCATTAGAGTCGGTCCCGCTAGACTAGGATAGAAAATTAACTCCCCATTTAAAGTGAGGGAACAAAACTCTGACCAAGACCCTTCTTTCTTCCAAGTCACCCCATAATTCATGCCAAATGGCCAAAGTACAAAGAAGCATAGGCACCTGCATGAAAAATGAATAAAGTATCTCTTGACCAGATGCCCAACTTCCAACATGTGATCCTAACAAATGGGTGAGGGGGCATTCGACTGATGCAGGTAGTAGAGATATAAATGGCATGTCACATTGGCGACAAGGTGACCATCGAGGCTACCGGCTGGAAGAGATAAAGAGGAGAAAAGTTTCTCATGGGGGTCACCTACTTTTGGTGGGTAACCTCTAGCTCCAACTAGGACATTAGCTCCAACTATGACATGAGCTCAACGTAGAATGCATATTCCATGTACTCGAATGGGAAGTGTTGACCACTGGAGTGGCACCTGATGATTATGTGAAGACTCCATGCCCAAGGATGATCCAGAGGACACTTGTACCATCAGATATCATCAGCCAACAGAGTTTTTTAACTCTACTTCTATCTTCTCATCATCTTTCTTGTACCCAGATTCCACACTCTGCGAGGAATTGTAATAAGTGATACTAGTAATGATGAGTTTTTGAGTCTGTAACAGGCCTAGGATGTTGGGAATCAATCAGCAAACGAGTACACTTTGGAGTGTTTTTTTATATGGTTAATTATCCCTTTTTTTTCAGAGGCAGATAATTTTTTTGGTTTTTTCACTCATTTTTTACCCTAGAGCTGGGGTGACAGTTTGAAGGTTGAGCCCCTAACACATCTTAGTGTCTAGATCGATGTATATTACCATACTAGATAACACAAAAAATTTCGTGGAATTTGGCTAGGTCTAAGTAGGATTTTTTAATAATTAAAAATTTCCCGCAAAACGAGATTTTTTAATTATTTTCTATGTAATGATTTAAATAAGTGGCCTTAGGAAATGTCTAGGGTGTGTGACTACTCGAAATTCATCTTCAGAGACCTAACATTATCCTAGGACCCACTTTGGGGGTCAAAAATTGACTTATAGTCTCTCAAAAGTCAATTTTTCTAATGTCAGTAGCAAAAAAAGAGGAAAAATAAAAAAAAATTGAATAATTGGAAAAATTTAGAATTTTTCCAAAGTCAAAATAAGTCAAATTTTGACATGGAAATATAAAGGAATATCAAGGGTGATGTTGCAGCCATGTGGGGCCCACCACATGAAACACAACTCAAAGTCAAAGCAAGTCAAAGGGTGGTCAAAAAGCAGTCAACAAGCATCACGTTGAAGTTCATGTGGTACAACAAAATGGTTGAGGTTCCAAAGTTGATTTAATTTAAACATGGAAGATAATAAAGTGCCTTGGCATATAAGACAAAAGAAATCAATATAAAAAGATTTGAGTGGGGGACAAGCTGAGTGACATGGCAGCCACCTAGACAAGTCAGAGTTGCACTCAGTCGAAGGAAGTCTAATTGCCTACCATATATTTCCCTCTCCACAAATCTGGTAGTTAAATTTCAGTGGGGGACATGACTGCCACATAGGACAAATCTTGTTCCCCCACTTAAATTTATGTTGATTGATGTAAGCAGCCAGTTTATAAAGAATGTATGCAGGCAGTTAAAGGAAGGACCACGTTGGCAGATTTTAACCAATACGCAGACCTGTGTAAAATACTTCGATGGCAGTAGATTGACACATGATCATAGGTGTCATACATGCAATTTTTGGTGAGAGATCAGTGGGAGTTGCCTCCGCATAACCAGTCCCCCTCATGCACAATGAAACCAGCCCACACGCACAGTTAACAGCAGTCAATACACAGCAACTAAAGACATCATTGGAATTTGGTTTGCAAGGTGTCATTCCTTTGGATTTTTATTGAGGATTCGATGGGGTAGTTGCCTCCTCTTACCCATTCAAATGTCACACTTGGCAGATTTGGCAATAGAGCTACTACAGTGAACTCATACGCTGCCATCTGTAGAAGAATACACAGGCCAGCAAAGGAACTTGTGAATATTTGGGATATCAGTCAACTACAACAGTCATCTTGCCACTTGGAGAGTTTAAGCATTGAGATATTCACCATTGCTACACTTGTCATTGGAATTTTCTTTGGGATCATCTCCCATTTTCTTATTTATATGAGTCTTGAGCCTTCATTTGTATCTTTAGAACGAGCTGTTGGGCTTGCAGAGACTCTGCTGGATTTTGTATTCATCTTTCATATAATAAAATAGACTTTGGGGTACTATTGTGTTGGTGTTCTCCTTCCATTTCTTGAGGTGCTGTTATTTCAATTTTTGTGCTTTAGATTCTACATGTATGTTGGATTGTGCTAGTTATCATTTTGCCACTTGTTTGGATTAACATATGCAAGTTATCTTGTATGGTTTTTGGGTTAGAGAAATACTCTAGGAAGAGGAGCATTAGAAGATTTTTGGTGAAATCTCTAGCCTTCTCCTCCATTGTATAATCTAATCCCTTATGATTGCTGACATCTTTTTCCAAGTGTGTAGAGATCTTTAAATTTGGTTGAAGGATTTACTTGGGTGTGGGGTAGCTCTTCAATAGATGAACTAACTCCCAAGATCAAGAATAGAAGGACCCAAATGGTTTGCCTCAAGGATCTTATCAAACGATTTTGAAAGAGGGAGTTTTCTTTCCTCTAGCTTATTAAGATCACATAAATTTAAATTAAATATTTTTCTTGATCAATATCTTGTGTTTTCAAGGATTTTATTTGCTACCTAGAGCATTGTTTTAACTAGACAAGTATGGAGTTCTACTTGCATGTCTTGGTCTAGTTCTTGTACACTAATTGTAGATTATCATTTTGACTATTTTGACAAAATTGTATGTTAGACTCAGGGGTTTCCGCGAATAAATATCATGCCCTTAAAAGTTATGAAGCAATTCAGTCTCAACATCACTCGGCCATATAAGAAGATATGTGGTTTTAACTCCAAGCCTATGGAGGTGGAATGTCTCATAAAGGACCTTAAGGTTTCTTTGGCTAGGAACCCTGACATATCTCTTCTCATGGATATTGTTGTCATTGATATTCCTAATGTGTGGGGAATGCTAATATCTAGGAAATGGGGGGTTTGAGTCTCTCGCCGGCACTCTCCTTTTTGGTGCGTTGTTTTCACGGGGCTACTCTGGCCTAGAGTTACTATATGATCACTCATTAAGGTGGCTGCTAAGGTGAATGAAGTGTATGAGTGTCTTGGATCCACCTATCGTGCCTGCCTTTCGGTCGGTGATGGGAGGACCTCTATGATCGGGCAGGTTCCCTGCCAACTGGAACGATCCGTCGAAAAGCCAGCCAAGGAAATACATCCCTCCACCCACCCTTTCTTTTCTCAGGCACGCTCCGACTTTCTTTTCTCAGGAAGGTAAGGTCCAGAGGGTCTTGCGCTTCCTAGTGCAAGGATTCATTTGATCCGCTCAAAGAAGCAGCTTCCCCACCAGCGCTTCGCCCAGCATACCTTCTAGATCAAGATGCAGTTCCATCAAATCCAGGCGTGTGGATACATGGGCATAGGTTTCCGTGTAGAGAAAATATCCACGATGATCTTCATCAATAAAATCTTCCTATTCCCACCCACCCGAAGAAAGAAAGCATTCATTGGATAGGCATTCATTGTTAATGTTCTACATCCCTCCTATACGTTATCCCCTTGCCTCATATATTGATTCTGATGCTACCCTATTTATCCTTTATAGGGAACCCACCTACCTCTCTCATGTGATTAAGCCTGAACCATATTATGAAACACATGAAATCGAGAAGCCTTCTTCTATTCTCCCATCACAAGAAGTCTGTATTCTCAAGCGACCAAATCCCAAAACAAGTAGAAAGTGGAAGCCTAAAAAGGAATATAAGGCTAGGGGCTTGGTCTTGGTTGATAGAGACCTAATGCTTGTCAAGATTCATGGAAAAGTTGGGGAGAACTATTATTACATTGCTAAACTCAACGGCGAACTTTGGCCTGAGTCGATCAAATTAAGTCGTATCACCCCTTTCCTTGAGACTTGATATTGTATCATATGCATGGTAGAGTAGGATGCATTGCATGTTGATTTTGCATTATAACTAACATCATTTGTTATTTCTCATGATAGATTAGTTGCATTTAGATTATAAAACGGTGTTTTACTTCTATGGGTCGATTTTATGGGCCTAATCCAAGACTGTGCGATCATGAGATGCCGCGAAAGCATGCTGCCCTGTGTTTTTCATCTATTATGTGTGGATAACAGGTCTGCGGTAACCAAGAGATTGTTGGAGTTCTCGTGACCTCCCGTTCGAGTAGCTTCATCCACTTCTTCGAGAGATCACGTCCCAGTTGGAGCCAAATGTTACCCACCATTTTGTGGGTGATATCCCTAGGATAATTTTTTTCTCTAAGATGGTCCTCAGCCGGCAGCCAACAGCCCCTTGCAGCGACCAACTAGCTTGTTGTGCCACTTCTCCGTCACCTAAGCCAACCATGTGTTGCCTCACCCACCTGCCATAATCATATGTTTGAAGGTGGGCCTCCCGACCCTAAAGGTATGCCTTGTCATTGGTAATTGAGTATTGTAGTTTGCTTCTCATGGACGCTTTTGGGAATAGATTAATGGGAGGATTTGGCAGAAAGAATGGGCCAGGTCTGTGCTCTTGTCCCCTAGACCCCTTTTTGGAGTTTAACCTTGGATTCTAGTCCCGTGGGATCTCTCTTACTGGCCCTTCGACTTTAGGGATGATATTACATGGGAAACACCGATCTTGGATGTGTGGTTGCGCTCCCTCATCCATATATATTATTCCCCTCATCCATATATATTATTCCCCTTCCACTCATTATAACCCCGTTCATCATTTCTCCCACCCGGGCCCACATTCCTCCATTGGGTCCACATAGGGTTAGCTTTTCCCTTTCCCTTGCCCACACCTTGGGTCGGGCCTAGAATGTGTAATATCCCTAACTCGGAATATTCCTCAAACCCCAACCAAATACGTGCAAATGATATAATAAACTAGAAGCGACAAAATAACAGTGGAACAACATATAATAATGTAAACCGGAAATATAAGCAGATACACAAGAAATGCAGCGAGAAAATCTAAGCCATTTTATTAAACTGAGCAATAAAATGAGTACAAGAGGTGATAAGACAGATGGCACCTCGACTTGCATAAGGCAAGTCAAGAAATAGTCTCAAAATAACAGGGAATGGCCTCTCTGCATGGATGCTGCTGGAGAACTGTCGTGCTGCTAGAAAACAAATAATGATTTGGGGCTACTCCCCTCCTCAGAAAATACCGAAACTCTGGAATCGAGCTCTACTCCAAAAATCCAGAAAAACCCAGAAAGCTTTCTTGGAATAGCTGACCCTCGAAAATCACCCCCTTGGGGTTCTACACAGCTCCTCAATGCTCTGCGTTGCCACTGAAGAAGAACCCTCTAAACTCTGCCTGAAACTTTGCCAAAACTCCTCCAATAGGCAAGGGCTGGTCCCCTGCTCAATC